>CM065591.1:495277353-495463585 GCA_033119425.1 Bufotes viridis | reverse complement strand
GACAATTATGTGTATCCTGTGGACTATCCGGTGGTCCTCACGGAGGGTGAGACCATGGTGGGAACAGAGACTGATGGACTTGATGTTGCAAATATGCTCATGCATGATGTAATGTGGGGCAATGGAGACACTTCTGTAGGAAGTAATGAAGCTCCTACAGAACCTGTACCTGTCCCTTTAAATGAAGGTGTAAGGGAAATGCAGATAGGAAGCAATGGTTTAAGTGAAATGACCATTAGAAACAATGGTGCAGACACGGCGCCAAGTGAAGGTGCAGAGTTTGTTGAAATGTATAATGATAATCAGTGGCGGATTAACATAGGGGCGTTCGGGTCGGCAGCCCCGGGCCCGGCATCACTGGGGGGCCCAATGCCGACCCGAGCGCCCACATACTGCGGCGGGGCACAGAAGCGCATAGTTCCCTGCCCCGCCGCCGATCAACACCAGAGGCTTCAGGCCTAGTAGGCCTGAGGCCTATGTGGTAGTATATTCCCGGTGCAGGCGTGCGTGATGACATCATCACGTGCCTGCGCCGGGACGCAGGACAATGAGGATTGCGCGCCTGCGGCCTGCCTCACCATCCCGAACCCAGGTAAGTATTAGCTTTTAGTTGTTGTTTTTTTCTGTGTGTGCCTTTGGGGCCAGAGGAGGACATGGGAGCAGTGTGGGGCAAATATTTTCATGGGAGGGCAGTGTGAGGCGAATTACTTTATGGGAGCAGTGTGGGGGAAATTACTATATGGGGCAGTGTGGGGAAATTACTATATGGTGGCAGTGTGGGGAAATTACTATATGGGGCAGTGTGGGGAAATTACTATATGGGGGCAGTGTGGGGGAAATTACTATATGGGGGCAGTGTGAGGGAAATTACTATATGGGGCAGTGTGGGGAAATTACTATATGGGGGCAGTGTGGGGGAAATTACTATATGGGGCAGTGTGGGAAATTACTATATGGGAGCAGTGTGGGAGAAATTACTGTATGGGGGCAGTGTGAGGAAATTACTATATGGGGCAGTGTAGGAAAATTACTATATGGGGCAGTGTGGGGAAATTACTATATGGAGCAGTGTGGGGAAATTACTATATGGGGCAGTGTAGGGAAATTACTATATGGGGCAGTGTGAGAGAAATTACTATATGGGGACAGTGTGGGGAAATTACTATATGGGGGCAGTGTGGGGAAATTACTATATGGGGGCAGTGTGGGGAAATTACTATATGGGGACAGTGTGGGGGAAATTACTATATGGGGCAGTGTGGGGAAATTACTATATGGGGCAGTGTGGGGAAATTACTATATGGGGCAGTGTGGGGGAAATTACTGTATGGGGCAGTGTGGGGAAATTACTATATGGGGACAGTGTGGGGAAATTACTATATGGGGACAGTGTGGGGAAATTACTATATGGGGGCAGTGTGGGGAAATTACTATATGGGGGCAGTGTGGGGAAATTACTGTATGGGGCAGTGTGGGGAAATTACTATATGGGGCAGTGTGGGGGAAATTACTATATGGGGCAGTGTGGGGAAATTACTATATGGGGCAGTGTGGGAAATTACTATATGGGGACAGTGTGGGGAAATTACTATATGGGGCAGTGTGGGGAAATTACTATATGGGGGCAGTGTGGGGAAAATTACTATATGGGGCAGTGAGGGAAATTACTATATGGGGGCAGTGTGGGGAAACTACTGCATGGAGGCAGTGTGGGGAAATTACTGTATGGGGGCAGTGTGGGGAAATTACTGTATGGGGGCAGTGTGGGGAAATTACTGTATGGGGGCAGTGTGGGGAAATTACTGTATGGGGCAGTGGGGAAATACTGTATGGGGCAGTGTGGGGAAATTACTATATGGGGGTAGTGTGGGGAAATTACTATATGGGGGCAGTGTGGGGGTGTTGCTATTAGGGGACATTATTTTGGGGACACTATACAGGATTATTACCTGGAGCACAATATAGGGTGCTGTTATTATTGCTGGGGCACTCTAGGGACATTAAAACTGCTGTAGACACTATAGGGACCTTTCAGGATAATTTATCAAACTGTTGTAGTAGAACTGGCTTAGTTGTCCATAGAAACAGATTCCACCTTTCATTTTTGACATCTCCTCTGAAAAATGAAAGGTGGAATCTGATTGGTTGCTATGGGCAACTAAGCCAGTTCTACTTTACAGCAGTTTGATAAATGACCCCAATTATGAGAAACCTAACATGTCTGTGTAACAAACCCTGTAGAGACGAGATGCGGCTGAAAGAATTTGTCATGGCGGTCTGGGTCAGACGGAGAAGAAGAGGAAAGAGAAGTTCTACATGACAGGAGATATCCCTGGATGTAAGAGGTATGTGGTGCTGTATTTTCACTGCTGTGACCTACATCTCATCTTCTCCCTAAGTCTTTTTATTATAATCATATTGTAATTTGTCACCTGCAGTCCTATGTAACAGCCCAGATAACAGTGATAACTTTCTGTGTGCAGATAATGTAGTAGATGTTCCTATGTAACACCCCACATAACACAGTGAACTATTGTGTTATGTGGGGTGTTACATAGGACTGCAGGTAACATCTATAACATCTGTACTCAGAGAGTTATGAGATGGTGTGGCTCCGACTCCTGGCACCCCTGCCAATCCGCTGTTTGAGGAGACCGCGATGTCCCAGTGAGCGCCGCAGCCTCTTTGCTCAGCGCTGTCCATTTGATAGCACTGCGCTTGGTATTGCAGCTCAGCCCCAATCACTCAGATGAGACAGAGCTGCGCCTGCAGCTAGGCCACGTGAACAATGAATGTGATGTCCTATGGCATAGGAAGAGACTGTAGCGCTCACGAAGCACCGCAGCCTCTTCATACAGAAAACGTAAACTTAAAATGGAGGGAGGGGCCCGAGTTGGGTAGACAGCCCTGGGCCTATCATGCACTTAATCCGCCCTGATGATAATGTGGTTAATGTGAAGGTTCTGCACATAGAAAACAAGTTACTTGAAGTGCCTAATGATATGTGTGATGATGATATACCTGCTCCTTTAAAGGGTGTGATCAGGGAAGAAGCTCCCCTGTTGGTAAAAATGTGGATGGTATAAAAGGCTAATTGATGTTGAGAGCTCACAACTGAGGGAAACCACTGTGAAAATGTGCAAGTACATGGGGCAGTCCTAGAGGGTGTACCACACGTACTAGAAGTGGATATGCAGTCTCCACAGGTTTCTATGGTTAATAAAATGTCCCAGGTGGGGATTAGCTCATCGGTGCCCCTAGAGGACAGGATTGAGAATGACACGAGCGGTATATATACGCATGTTCTGTGACCGATAGCAACTCAGAGAGAAAGGCTGCCATGCCGAGGTCTTGCCAAACTAAAGTGGTTACTAGTAGCGACCAGGTGACAGTTATATCTGACGAGACAAGAGTTCAGTCGGGTGACGTCAGCCTAGTGTCTGAAGCTCATATCCAGTCAGTCTTAGATGACCTGACAGAACAGTACAGCTGCAAACCGGAGGCTGATTCACTCTCGCCACACGGTCCCTAGATACGATAGCAGAAGGGACTAGCTGTCGTCACAGAGTCGCTAAAGATGGCTGCAGAAGGGTCAAAAGAGGAGACCCCGGAAAAGACGAGTGAATTGAAGGGTCTACCGCCTGGTGTCCTGGGGAAGGGAAAAGACTCCAGAAAGACACAAAAGTCTATAGTAGACATCGACAATGGGCTTGAAGAGTCCCTGGGTGGAAATCCCACAGAGTGTCTCCAAGGAAGAATGGCGGTACTCCATAACTGCTGTTACACCAGAACAGAATGAAGAGCAGCTAGAACAGAAGGCCCAAGAGCGGGGCACTGCTAACAAGCTGGTCCGAAAAACTAAGAAGACGACCATGGCCCTCTCCTTGGCTAGAGCCCTGAAAAGCACTTAAGAGCGAGATGAATTGGAGAGGCTGAACAAGCAACTCAGAGTAGAGATGGAAGATCTCAGGAGCTCAAAAGATGAAATCTATGAGTTGGAGAGGCCTAGCGTGCTCCTGCGCAGCAGGGGAAGAAAATGAGATACCTGAAGAGGAAGATTCTCTAAAGATGCCAGGAAGTCAGAGCCCGTTAAGAATGGGTCTGGAGGTGGTGGCGCTGTGGTGCCAGCCGAGGCAGAGAGGAAGATGGAAGAGGTATCTGCTGAACCAGATGATGGTGCTGAGGTGGATGCAGAAGCCCAGAGACTCGTGGCGGTGTGTGGCCAGGACCTGGTCATGAAAGACATTCCTCTGCTGTCAATGCCTTCCAGAAAGCCAGCAGTCTGCTGGGGAAGAAATACGGGGGACCGACGACCAGTATGAGGGTGCTGTCTACTCGATGGGCTGGCTCTCCTGAATCCTGCCCGAAAGGAGAACCATATCCTGGGTGAACCTCTTCAGGGATTGCCAGAAGATGCTGAGTCTGAAACGGACTCTGATGTCCCAGAGATGCCTCCCTCCTCAATGAGGAGGGAGGCACTTCTGGGACATCAGAGTCCGCTTCAGACTCGGTATCTTCTGGCAACTCTCGAAGAGGTCCACCCAGGATATGGTTCTCCTCGCAGGATTCAGAGAGCCAGCCCATCGAGTAGACAGCACCTCATGCCGGTCGCCGTCCCCTCGCATTTCTTCCCGGCGAGACTGTCATGTTCTGGAAGGCATTGACAGCAGAGGAATGTCTTCATGACCAGGTCCTGGCCACACACCGCCACGAGTCTCTGGGCTACTGCGTCCACCTCGGCACCATCATCTGGTTCGGCAGATACCTCTTCCATCGTCTCCGCTGCCTCGGCTGGCACCACAGCGCCACCACCTCCAGACCCATTCTTAACGGGCCTTGAACTTCCTGGCATCTTTTAGGAGAGTCGGCCTCTTCAGGTATCTCATTTTTCGTTCCTTTCAAGGCGCAGGAGCACGCTTAGCTCCCCGCCGACTCATAGATTTCATCTTTGAGCTCCTGAGATCGTCCATCTCTACTCTGAGTTGCTTGTTCAGCTCTCCGGTTCGTCTCGCTCCTGAGTGCTTTTTCAAGGGCCTCCCGGCCAAGGAGAGGGCCGTGGGTCGTCGTCGCTAGTTTTTCGGACCTCGGCTTTGCTAGCCAGTGCCCCCGCTCTTTGGGCCTGCTGTTCTGGCTGCTAACTACTGTTGCGAGTGTATCTGCAAGCGGCTAGCAGGAGCCGCCGCCGTTCTCGCCGGGACACTCTGTGGGATTTCCGCCCGAGGGACCCTTCAAGCCCATTGTCGATGTCTCACTAGCAGACTTTGTGTCTTTCTGGCTCTTTCCCTTCCCCAGGACACCAGGCGAGCAGACCCTTCGATTCACTCGCCTTTTCCGAGGTCTCTCTTTGACCTCTGCGGCCATCTTTTAGCGACTCTGTGACGACAGCCAGTCGCCATTCGGCATCGCATCTGAGACCGTGTGGCGAGAGTGAGATCAGCCTCCGGTTTGCAGCTGCAATTGTACTCAGCCGGTCATCTAAGACTGACTGGATATGAGCTTCAGACACTAGGCTGACGTCACCCGACTGCGAACTCTTGTCTCGCCAGATATGGCTGTCACCTGGTCGCTACTAGTAACCGCTTTAGATTTGGCAGGACCTCGGCATGGCAGCCTTTCTCTCTGAGTTGCTATCGTGTCACAGGACATGCGTATATACCGCTGCGTGTTACGTCATCCTGTCCTCTAGGGGCACCCGATGAGCTAATCCTCACCTGGGACGGCTTATTAACCATAGAAACCTGTGGAGACTGGTATATCCGCTTCTAGTACGTGTGGTACGCCCTCTGAGGACTGCCGCCACTGCATTCTGCACATTTTTCACGGTGGTTTCTCAGTTGTGAGCTCTCACAATCGTAGCCGCCATACCATCCACATTTTTACCACCAGGGGAGCTTCTTCCTGATCACACCCTTTAAAGTGAGCAGGTGTATCATCATCACACATATCATTAGCCGCTTCAAGTAACTTGTTTTCTATGTGCCAAGGCACCTTCCACGTTGACCACGTTATCATCAGGAAGGACTAAGTGCATGATAGGCCCAGGGCTGTCTGCCCAACTCGGCCCCTCCCTCCATTCTAAGTTTATGCTTGTATGAAGGAGCGCTGCGGTGCTTTGTGAGCGCTACAGTCTCTTCCTATGCCATAGGACATCACATTCATTGTTCACGTGGCCTAGCTGCAGCTGTGTCTCATCTAAGTGATTGGGGCTGAGCTGCAATACCAAGCGCAGTGCTATCAAATGGACAGCGCTGAGCAAAGAGGCTGCGGCGCTCACTGGGTACATCGCGGTCTCCCTCAAACAGCGGATTGGCAGGGGTGCCAGGAGTCGGAGCCACACCATCTCATAACTCTCTGAGTACAGATGTTATAGATGTTACCTGCAGTCCTATGTAACACCCCACATAACACAATAGTTCACTGTGTTATGTGGGTGTTACATAGGGAACATCTACTACATTATCTGCACACAGAAAGTTATCACTGTTATCTGGGCTGTTACATAGGACTGCAGGTGACAAATTACAATATGATTATAATAAAAAGACTTAGGGAGAAGATGAGATGTAGGTCACAGCAGTGAAAATACAGCACCACATACCTCTTACATCCAGGGATATCTCCTGTCATGTAGAACTTCTTTCCTCTTCTTCTCCGTCTGACCCAGACCGCCATGACAAATTCTTTCAGCCGCATCTCGTCTCTACAGGGTTTGTTACACAGACATGTTAGGTTTCTCATAATTGGGGTCATTTATCAAACTGCTGTAGAGTAGAACTGGCTTAGTTGCCCATAGCAACCAATCAGATTCCACCTTTCATTTTTCAGAGGAGATGTCAAAATGAAAGGTGGAATCTGTTTCTATGGACAACTAAGCCAGTTCTACTACAACAGTTTGATAAATTATCCTGAAAGGTCCCTATAGTGTCTACCAGCAGTTTTAATGTCCCCTAGAGTGCTCCCCAGCACAATAACAGCACCCTATATTGTGCTCCAGGTAATAATCCCTGTATAGTGTCCCCAAAAATAATGTCCCCTAATAGCAACACCCCCACAGTGCCCCCATATAGTAATTTCCCCACACTACCCCCATATAGCAATTTCCCCACACTGCCCCATACAGTATTTCCCCATCAGTAATTCCACACTGCCCCATACAGTAATTTCCCACACTGCCCCCATACAGTAATTTCCCCACACTGCCGCCATACAGTACTTTCCCCACACTGCCGCCATATAGTACTTTCCCACACTGCCCCCATATAGTAATTTCCTCACACTGCCCCCATATAGTAATTTTCCCACACTGCCCCATATAGTAATTTCCCCACACTGCCCCCATATAGTAATTTCCCCACACTGTCCCCATATAGTAATTTCCCCACACTGCCCCATATAGTAATTTCCCACACTGCCCCATATAGTAATTTCCCCACACTGCCCCCATATAGTAATTTCCCCACACTGCCCCCATATAGTAATTTCCCCACACTGCCCCCATATAGTAATTTCCACACTGCCCCCATATAGTAATTTCCCCACACTGTCCCCATATAGTAATTTCCCACACTGCCCCCATATAGTACTTTCCCACACTGCCCCATATAGTAATTTCCCACACTGCCCCATATAGTAATTTCCCCACACTGCCCCCATATAGTAATTTCCCACACTGCCCCCATATAGTAATTTCCCCACACTGCCCCATATAGTAATTTCCCCACACTGCCCCCATATAGTAATTTCCTCACACTGCCCCATATAGTAATTTCCCCACACTGTCCCCATATAGTAATTTCTCTCACACTGCCCCCATATAGTAATTTCCCCACACTGCCCCATATAGTAATTTCCCCACACTGCCCCATATAGTAATTTCCCCACACTGCCCCCATATAGTAATTTCCCTCACACTGCCCCCATATAGTAATTTCCTCACACTGCCCCATACAGTAATTCTCTCACACTGCCCCCATATAGTAATTTCCCCACACTGCCCCATATAGTAATTTCCCCACACTGCCCCCATATAGTAATTTCCCCACACTGCCCCATACAGTAATTTCTCTCACACTGCCCCCATATAGTAATTTCCCACACTGCCCCCATATAGTAATTTCCCCCACACTGCCCCATATAGTAATTTCCCCACACTGCCACCATACAGTACTTTCCCCACACTGCCCCATATAGTAATTTCCCCACACTGCTCCCATAAAGTAATTCGCCTCCACACTGCCCTCCCATGAAAATATTTGCCCCCACACTGCCCCCATGTCCTCCTCTGGCCCCCAAAGGCACACACAGAAAAAAACAACAACTAAAAGCTAATACTTACCTGGGTTCGGGATGGTGAGGCAGGCCGCAGGCGCGCAATCCTCATTGTCCTGCGTCCCGGCGCAGGCACGTGATGATGTCATCACGCACGCCTGCACCGGGAATATACTACCACATAGGCCTCAGGCCTACTAGGCCTGAAGCCTCTGGTGTTGATCGGCGGCGGGGCAGGGAACTATGCGCTCCTGTGCCCCGCCGCAGTATGTGGGCGCTGGTCGGCATTGGGCCCCCAGTGATGCCGGGCCCGGGCTGCCGACCAACGCCCTATGTTAATCCGCCACTGATTATCATTATACATTTCAACAAACTCTGCACCTTCACTTGGCGCCGTGTCTGCACCATTGTTTCTAATGGTCATTTCACTTAAACCATTGCTTCCTATCTGCATTTCCCTTACACCTTCATTTAAAGGGACAGGTACAGGTTCTGTAGGAGCTTCATTACTTCCTACAGAAGTGTCTCCATTGCCCCACATTACATCATGCATGAGCATATTTGCAACATCAAGTCCATCAGTCTCTGTTCCCACCATGGTCTCACCCTCCGTGAGGACCACCGGATAGTCCACAGGATTCACATAATTGTCCCGGACAGTCTTACCGATTGTCGTCACTGACTCAGCACTCCCGGAATATAAGGGTAGTCCAGGTATATCTCCAGCACGGTCACCTCCCTTCTCCTCAATGCAGTAGTTGCCACGGGAGACGCCTTGGACTTGTCTCCTGTCTTTTTCCGGACGGACATTCCAGCCGCACCCTTTCGGATTCTGTGCACAGTCGCAGGGAAAATAGGCACTCCTGAGAAACGCACCACTCTCCACCTCTTTGTCTTCCCGACGGTTGCCCTTGGCAACGGCACATATTACCTCGAACAGTCCACTACGATTCAGAGCAGCCTCTCTGAGTGCAGCACTTGACTTTCTCAACATGCAATTAGTTTCCCGCACCAGCTGCTCTATTATTTTCTCTGTGGCCTCGGTTTTCCGCCAAACCAGACCATCTTTCACCCAGGTCGCCATTTTGACCAAAAAATTTCCACAGGTCAGTTTCTTTTATTGAGCTTCTGGCCCTTTAAATACGAACACAGCTTGCACCACAGAAAAAAATAAGTCCAGAGTAACACCAGCAGTTTTCCAGCAGCACCTGCTCCAGCGAACAAGCAGGCTTCTGGCCCTTTAAATCACTGCACAGCAACACAGCAATTTCCTTGGCAACATTCAGCAGCACCTGCTCTTTTCTGTCAGGTCGTTGCCCCTAGCAACACTTTGCCTTTTTCCAGCAGGGATGACTGCCCGCATCCGACACCAAATGTGGGGGTTAGCTCTGGTCTCGAGGATCGTTCACATACAGATAGTCGTCCACCGCAGCTTTAGGGGCCAAAACATCGCTTTATTGTCCCAGCATCAACATAAATAAATGAAATTCAAAACAAACACCTGCCCGGCTGGGCTCTAACTTAACACAGTGTGTCCCTGACTCACCTAAGACACTGTTCACACACACGGCACCCATGCGGCTTTCCCAGCCCAATGTCCATCAGCCTGCTGGCTGTTACCTCACCGGTGTCTTTTGGGGGATTGTGGTCCAGTCGTCCGCCCGACGCTGACCATGCGACCCTTATCCCTAGGCGTCGCGGGACCCCCCAAACTTCAGGCTACTCCCAGCCTTGTGGTCTCTCAGCGCTCCCAGATCAAACCACACACAGAACCACTCCAGGCTTCTGTACCACACAGGACACACCCATCTCACTGTGAGGACAGCTTTATGCTCTCTTGATTGTGGCACCTGTTGCTGCCTCAGACCTGCCCACTGATGGGAAAGAGATGGATAATCCTGCCATTCCTCTCTTCTATCAGCCATGAGGCCTGTCACTGCCTCACAACAGGAATAATATGTAATATCTGGGGCAGGATGGCACTGGCACTCTGGCACATGGCGCATGAGATGTAAAAATAAAATGTGGCGTCTAAAAGTCTAAAAGTATGGCACTCTGTGGGCACTGTAAGGCGCTGTGATATAACAGTATGGCACTCTCTGGGCACTGTAAGGCGCTGTGATATAACAGTATGGCACTCTGGGCACTGTAAGGCGCTCTGATATAACAGTATGGTACTCTCTGGGCACTGTAAGGCGCTGTGATATAACAGTATGGCACTCTCTGGGCACTGTAAGGCGCTGTGATATAACAGTATGGCACTCTGGGCACCGTATGGCACTGTGATATAACAGTATGGCACTCTCTGGGCACTGTAAGGCACTGTGATATAACAGTATGGCACTCTCTGGGCACTGTAAGGCGCTGTGATATAACAGTATGGCACTCTCTGGGCACTGTAAGGCGCTGTGATATAACAGTATGGCACTCTGTGGGCACTGTAAGGCGCTGTGATATAACAGTATGGCACTCTCTGGGCACTGTAAGGCACTGTGATATAACAGTATGGCACTCTGGGCACTGTAAGGCGCTCTGATATAACAGTATGGCACTCTCTGGGCACTGTAAGGCGCTGTGATATAACAGTATGGCACTCTGGGCACTGTAAGGCGCTCTGATATAACAGTATGGCACTCTGTGGGCACTGTAAGGCGCTCTGATATAACAGTATGGCACTCTGTGGGCACTGTAAGGCGCTGTGATATAACAGTATGGCACTCTGGGCACTGTAAGGCGCTCTGATATAACAGTATGGCACTCTCTGTGCACTGTAAGGCGCTGTGATATAACAGTATGGCACTCTGTGGGCACTCTAAGGCGCTGTGATATAACAGTATGGCACTCTGTGGGCACTGTAAGGCGCTGTGATATAACAGTATGGCACTCTGTGGGCACTGTAAGGCGCTGTGATATAACAGTATGGCACTCTCTGGGCACTGTAAGGCGCTGTGATATAACAGTATGGCACTCTGTGGGCACTCTAAGGCGCTGTGATATAACAGTATGGCACTCTCTGGGCACTGTAAGGCGCTGTGATATAACAGTATGGCACTCTGGGCACTGTAAGGCGCTCTGATATAACAGTATGGCACTCTCTGGGCACTGTAAGGCGCTGTGATATAACAGTATGGCACTCTCTGGGCACTGTAAGGCGCTCTGATATAACAGTATGGCACTCTATGGGCACTGTAAGGCGCTGTGATATAACAGTATGGCACTCTCTGGGCACCGTATGGCACTGTGATATAACAGTATGGCACTCTCTGGGCACTGTAAGGCGCTGTGATATAACAGTATGGCACTCTGTGGGCACTGTAAGGCGCTCTGATATAACAGTATGGCACTCTCTGGGTACTGTAAGGCACTGTGATATAACAGTATGGCACTCTGGGCACTGTAAGGCGCTCTGATATAACAGTATGGCACTCTCTGGGCACTGTAAGGCGCTGTGATATTACAGTATGGCACTCTCTGGGCACCGTATGGCACTCTGATATAACAGTATGGCACTCTGGGCACTGTAAGGCGCTGTGATATAACAGTATGGCACTCTCTGTGCACCGTATGGCACTGTGATATAACAGTATGGCACTCTGGGCACTGTAAGGCACTGTGATATAACAGTATGGCACTCTGGGCACTGTAAGGCGCTCTGATATAACAGTATGGCACTCTCTGGGCACTGTAAGGCGCTGTGATATAACAGTATGGCACTCTGTGGGCACTGTAAGGCGCTGTGGTATAACAGAATGGCACTCCCTGGGCACTGTAGGGCGCTGTGGTATAACAGAATGGCACTCCCTGGGCACTGTAAGGCGCTCTGATATAACAGTATGGCACTTTGTGGGCACTGTAAGGCGCTCTGATATAACAGTATGGCACTCTATGGGCACTGTAAGGCGCTGTGATATAACAGTATGGCACTCTCTGGGCACCGTATGGCACTGTGATATAACAGTATGGCACTCTCTGAGCACTGTAAGGCGCTGTGATATAACAGTATGGCACTCTCTGGGCACCGTATGGCACTGTGATATAACAGTATGGCACTCTGGGCACTGTAAGGCGCTGTGATATAACAGTATGGCACTCTCTGTGCACTGTAAGGCGCTGTGATATAACAGTATGGCACTCTCTGGGCACTGTAAGGCGCTGTGATATAACAGTATGGCACTCTGAGCACTGTAAGGCGCTGTGATATAACAGTATGGCACTCTCTGGGCACTGTAAGGAGCTGTGATATAACAGTATGGCACTCTGGGCACCGTATGGCACTGTGATATAACAGTATGGCACTCTCTGGGCACTGTAAGGTGCTGTGATATAACAGTATGGTACTCTCTGGGCACTGTAAGGCGCTGTGATATAACAGTATGGCACTCTGGGCACCGTATGGCGCTGTGATATAACAGTATGGCACTCTCTGGGCACTGTAAGGCGCTGTGATATAACAGTATGGCACTCTGGGCACCGTATGGCACTGTGATATAACAGTATGGCACTCTCTGGGCACTGAAAGGCACTGTGATATAAAAGTATGGCACTCTGTGGCCACTGTAAGGCGCTCTGATATAACAGTATGGCACTCTCTGGGCACTGTAAGGCGCTGTGATATAAAAGTATGGCACTCTGTGGGCACTGTAAGGCGCTGTGATATAACAGTATGGCACTCTCTGGGCACTGTAAGGCACTGTGATATAACAGAATGGCACTCCCTGGGCAACACAAGGCGCTCTGATATAACAGTATGGCCCTCTCTGGGCACTGTAAGGCACTGTGATATAACAGTATGGCACTCTCTGGGCACTGTAAGGCACTGTGATATAACAGTATGGCACTCCCTGGGCAACACAAGGCGCTCTGATATAACAGTATGTAAGGCGCTGTGATATAACAGTATGGCACTCTGTGGGCACTCTAAGGCGCTGTGATATAACAGTATGGCACTCTGGGCACTGTAAGGCGCTCTGATATAACAGTATGGCACTCTCTGGGCACTGTAAGGCGCTGTGATATAACAGTATGGCACTCTCTGGGCACCGTATGGCACTGTGATATAACAGTATGGCACTCTGGGCACTGTAAGGCACTGTGATATAACAGTATGGCACTCTCTGTGCACCGTATGGCACTGTGATATAACAGTATGGCACTCTGGGCACTGTAAGGCACTGTTATATCACAGTGTGGCACTCTCTGGGCACTGTAAGGCGCTGTGATATAACAGTATGGCACTCTCTGGGCACTGTAAGGCGCTGTGATATAACAGTATGGCACTCTGTGGGCACTGTAAGGCGCTGTGGTATAACAGAATGGCACTCCCTGGGCACTGTAGGGCGCTGTGGTATAACAGAATGGCACTCCCTGGGCACTGTAAGGCGCTCTGATATAACAGTATGGCACTCTGTGGGCACTGTAAGGCGCTCTGATATAACAGTATGGCACTCTATGGGCACTGTAAGGCGCTGTGATATAACAGTATGGCACTCTCTGGGCACCGTATGGCACTGTGATATAACAGTATGGCACTCTCTGAGCACTGTAAGGCGCTGTGATATAACAGTATGACACTCTCTGGGCACCGTATGGCACTGTGATATAACAGTATGGCACTCTGGGCACTGTAAGGCGCTGTGATATAACAGTATGGCACTCTCTGTGCACTGTAAGGCGCTGTGATATAACAGTATGGCACTCTCTGGGCACTGTAAGGCGCTGTGATATAACAGTATGGCACTCTGAGCACTGTAAGGCGCTGTGATATAACAGTATGGCACTCTCTGGGCACTATAAGGAGCTGTGATATAACAGTATGGCACTCTGGGCACCGTATGGCACTGTGATATAACAGTATGGCACTCTCTGGGCACTGTAAGGTGCTGTGATATAACAGTATGGTACTCTCTGGGCACTGTAAGGCGCTGTGATATAACAGTATGGCACTCTGGGCACCGTATGGCACTGTGATATAACAGTATGGCCCTCTCTGGGCACTGTAAGGCACTGTGATATAAAAGTATGGAACTCTGTGGGCACTGTAAGGCGCTGTGATATAACAGTATGGCACTCTCTGGGCACTGTAAGGCGCTGTGATATAACAGTATGGCACTCTCTGGGCACTGTAATGCGCTCTGATATAACAGTATGGCCCTCTCTGGGCACTGTAAGGCACTGTGATATAACAGTATGGCACTCCCTGGGCAACACAAGGCGCTCTGATATAACAGTATGGCACTCTGGGCACCGTATGGCACTGTGATATAACAGTATGGCACTCCCTGGGCAACACAAGGCGCTCTGATATAACAGTATGGCACTCTGGGCACTGTAAGGCACTGTGATATAACAGTATGGACCTCCCTGGGCACTGTAAGGCGCTGTGATATAACAGTATGGCACTCTGGGCACCGTATGGCACTGTGATATAACAGTATGGCACTCCCTGGGCACTGTAAGGCGCTGTGATATAACAGTATGGCACTCTGTGGATATTGGTTACCTATAGGCAGGAAAAGCACATTAGGTGGTGGGTGCTCTTTGGCGTTAGGCTGACGCTGTATCACCGCACAGGATGGCACTCTGGGACTGAACTGCAATAAAGACTCCACCATGGACAAGGGTGAAGAGGTCTCAGGAAAAAGAAAAACCCATGTTTTATAATGTCAAACAACCGCTATCTGTCATCCCTCCATTACATCAGAAAGTGTCTGTCTAGAGGAGAGGTGACTGAGTTCATCTCACAGAGCAAACAAAGGATCCGGGATCTAATGGTGACATCTGTCAGCAACAATGTGCAAAAAGTAACCACCATATACCGCACATCACTTGTCCTATACAGAGACTGAATTAAAACTTGCATTAAATGGAGCTGCACTCACTATTCTGCTGGTGGAGTCACTGTGTACATACATTACATTACTTATCCTGTACTGATCATGAGTTACATCCTGTATTATACTCCAGAGCTGCACTCACTATTCTGCTGGTGCAGTCATTGTGTACATACATTACATTACTTATCCTGTACTGATCCTGAGTTACATCCTGTATTATACTCCAGAGCTGCACTCACTATTCTGCTGGTGGAGTCACTGTGTACATACATTACTTATCCAGTACTTATCCTGAGTTACATCCTGTATTATACTTCAGAGCTGCACTCAGTATTCTGCTGGTGCAGTCACTGTGTACATATATTACATTACTTATCCTGTACTGATCCTGAGTTACATCCTGTATTATACTCCAGAGCTGCACTCACTATTCTGCTGGTGCAGTCACTGTGTACATACATTTTATAGGTGTTCTATTCATTTCAGTTGCACTGACCAGTCTCTTCTCCCAAACCTTAGCTTTTACCTGCACTGATACATTGTAACAAAATGCAGTTGTGTGAGGGGCAGTAGGTCAGGATGGGTTCTCTGTGAGCAGTGATATGGCTCGACAGGGAAAAGTGATATTTCCACAAACTCAGCAAACTTTGTACAAGAACGAGAAACTTTGTAGTGGCGTCTGATAAAGGAGACGAGAGGGCAGAGGGAGCAGACGACGGTTTCCAAACCTCATTGTGTAAGAGCGACCCCAATGTAACGGGAGGTTACATCATACTGACTCAGTGCACGTCCCCAGTACTGTATTACTAACATGGCACTGTGTCAGGAGGCGCGAGGGCGACGTGCTGCCCGGCCAGGGTCACGTCTGGCTTAGGAAACCCCTGTCCAGTGCCCTAGGCTCCAGTGAGAACAGCGCAATGCTTCACTTGTCCTGTGGGGGCACTGCAGAGAAACTGAGCACCTGCTACCAGGTATCCCTCAGATCGCATCTGATTGCTGAGGGTTCCAGCATCACATGATTGCCTTATTATAGGGAACCTTCAAACTTAAAGGGATCGGTGGTAGCGGAGCACCCTACTAAATAATAAGAAAAGGGAAATATATTAGTAAAAGGAAGATACCACTGAACAGAAGGAGGCGGCTCAGCATCGGGGGGTTCTTCACATTATGATACAGGCTTATCTTTATTTCACTACCTCTATAGTGTAATAAAAAATACTTCCTACAAGTCCTGCGGTTATACCGAATTTTATAGCCCTCTGCTGTGTAACCGTAATAATATCACATCGGTGTCCTGACTGCCTCTTTAGTCTTGCAGTAATGTTAGAAGATATATAATATTACAACCGCACCACGTATAACGTAGTTATATTCTTGTACATAGGAGGCAGTATTATAGTAGTTATATTCTTGTACATAGGAGCAGTATTATAGTAGTTATATTCTTGTACATAGGGGGCTGTATTATAGTAGTTATATTCTTGTACATAGGAGGCAGTATATAGTAGTTATATTCTTGTACATAGGGGCAGTATTATAGTAGTTATATTCTTGTACATAGGAGCAGTATTATAGTAGTTATATTCTTGTATATAAGAGGCAGTATTCTAGTAGTTATATTCTTGTACATAGGAGCAGTATTATAGTAGTTATATTCTTGTACATAGGAGGCAGTATTATAGTAGTTATATTCTTGTACATAGGAGCAGTATTATAGTAGTTATATTCTTGTACATAGGGGGCAGTATTAAAGTAGTTATATTATTGTACATAGGAGGCAGTATTATAGTAGTTATATTCCTGTACTTAGGAGGCAGTATTATAGTAGTTATATTCTTGTACATAGGAGGCGGTATTATAGTAGTTATATTCTTGTACATAGGAGGCAGTATTATAGTAGTTATATTCTTGTACATAGGAACAGTATTATAGTAGTTATATTCCTGTACATAGGAGGCAGTATTATAGTAGTTATATTCTTGTACATAGGATGCAGTATTATAGTAGTTATATTCTTGTACATAGGAACAGTATTATAGTAGTTATATTCTTGTACATAGAAGCAGTATTATAGTAGTTATATTCTTGTACATAGGAGCAGTATTATAGTAGTTATATTCTTGTACATAGGAGCAGTATTATAGTAGTTATATTCTTGTACACAGGAGGCAGTATTATAGTAGGTATATTCTTGTACATAGGAGCAGTATTATAGCAGTTATATTCTTGTACATAGGAGGCAGTATTATAGTAGTTATATTCTTGTACATAGGAGCAGTATTATAGTAGCTATATTATTGTACATAGGGGCAGTATTATAGTAGTTATATTCTTGTACATAGGAGCAGTATTATAGTAGTTATATTCTTGTACATAGGAGCAGTATTATAGTAGTTATATTCTTGTACATAGGAGCAGTATTATAGTAGTTATATTCTTTGTCAATTATCTTTTTATTGTGAATAAAAGCATACATGCAATGTGTCGCAGAAATAATAGGTCTGAAGGTAGCAGAAACATTATACAGACAAGGTGCATTACAGAATGTACACTCTTAGCAGAAATCAGGAAAGCACTTGGGTCATTAAGCGGAGTGTCCACAAATACTTGTGTTCCCACACAGAAGATTAGCCGTCAATTAACACATTGAGAGCTGATAAGTTCAGGGTACATAATCAACAAATTCGAACAAACAACAGGGGAAAACCGGGAGAGGGATCCGGGCGGGCAGCAGGAGGGAGGGGAAAGGAGAGAGGAGAGGAAGGGGGGGGATAGTCATGTCCTGGTCTATCGGTCGGAACTGCAAATCATCAAAGCAGAGTGTGTCGATCAAGAGTAATAGGGATACCCCCATGAGGATTAAGTTAGATCAGAGGTCTTGCTGGGCATTGACATTGCCCCTCTCTAGTTGAGCCAGATTATAGGAGCACCTGGAGTCCCTACTTTTCCCTAAACCTCAGCCACGGTCCCCAGATCTTCTTGAATTTACCGTGCTCCCTGGCCTCCCAACCCGCCAACTCCTCCATCCGGCAGATGAGATCTACTTTATGAATCCAATGGTCCAACGTGGGTGGGTCTGTCTGTAACCACCTCTGGGGGATCAGCAATCTAGCTGCCTGAATTAGATGTGTGCAGAGACTTCCCTTGGATGGAGTGAGAGCAGGGTCGGGGAGCCAGAGCAGCACCAATGAGGCTGATAGCGGGACCTCGGTACCTGTAATATTTTTAATAGTGTCTGAAACATGTGTCCAGAAAGAGCGAATCAGCGGGCAGGACCAGAAGATATGGGACAAGTTCCCTGTGCCCCCTTTGCACCTCCAGCACCGGTCAGAGTCCCGCAGTCCCTTGTCAAACATACTTTTGGTGTCTGATACCATTGAGTTAGGACCTTATATGAGTGTTCCTGAATCCTGGTACATCTGGAAAACCCATGGGCATTATTATGGATACGCTTAATATCTGTCTCCGACAGGTCAATATTTAGCTCTGATGCCCAGAGTCTCAGGTAACGCGGGACTCCGGCGGTGCCGGGGGTAGCCATAGTAGAGTAAAAGAGGGAAATCATTCTACGAGGGGCAGACGTCAGGGACATTACCTTTTCCAACCATGTCCTGTCGGCCTTATGTTTGTCTCCGTCAAGAAGTGGCTTACAAATAGAGTTAAGTTCAATGGCCTCCAAAAAATTGATTGTCGAGAGGGTGTGGCTCAATGGATGCGAATCAGGGAGTCCCACAGACGCACCATCCAAAAGTTCTTGAACAGAAAATGTAGACATCTTACGCCAGATCGGGGGAGACTGTGTCTCATTCGACCTGATGTATAAGGGGAGCAGATCGGCCGGCATAAGAGGGGAAGGGTTGTTGAGGATGTTACCCCCTTTTATCAGAGTGCTCATCACCTGGGCCGTGCCTCTGAGCAGTACTTGTGATTTAAGTGTCGAAGGTCCGACACCCCACAGGCCCACCTTTTGTTTCTGGGAAAGCTGCGCTAACTCTACATCTCCTCCCCATGTGCGGTATGCCGGGACCTGCAGCTGCACCCACCTTTTAAGGTGTATAGCTCTATAGTAGAGGTGCACATCTGGCATATCGATGCCTCCCTGTCTCCTGTTACGGACTAACGTGTTGTGAGATATCCTGGCTCCCTTGCCGCTCCACAGAAAGGTGCTGAATAGCCTACGGACCTTCACAAAGAACGGAAGCGGCAGGAACATAGGGATCATTTGCAGTATGTATAAGAATTTTGGCACAACAAAAGCTTTTAAGAAGTTTTTACGCCCCATCCAAGAGACGTACGGGATGCGAAGGGATTGTAGTTGCTGTTGAGTGTCTTTCACTAATGGGTCATAATTTAGGTGGTACAGCTGGCCCAGATCAGCCGGGATTTTAATTCCCAGATAAGAGAGGTGCGAAGACTGCCACACAAAGGGAGTGGAGGATTTCAATGCTGCGATCACCGCCGGAGGTGCTGATATATTAATAGCCTCAGACTTAGTGTGGTTAACCTTGAAATTTGAGATTTGTCCATAGCGGTCAAACAGAGCAAGGAGATGCGGGAAGGCCTCGACAGGGTTTGAGATCATTACTAATAGATCGTCTGCATAAGCTGCGTTAATATATTCTGGGAGCTCCTATTCAATTGCACGCCTTTAATCCCAGGATGTTCCCTTATGGCCTGGAGAAGAGTTTCCATGGCCAGGACATAAAGGACGGCGACAATGGGCATCCCTGCCGTGTCCCATTCTTAATAGAGAAGGGAGGTGACAAGGTCCCATTAACTCTGATACGGGCACTGGGGTTTTCATAAAGGGTCATGATGGCCTTACGAAACTGGACAGGAATCCCAAATTTCTCCAGTGTCTTCTCAAGGAATCTCCAGCTCACCCTGTCGAAGGCCTTCTCCGCATCTATGCCCAGCAGGACAAGAGGGATCTGTTTGGCCTTGGCCAATTGGATCAGCGACAGTAGTCTACATGAGTTGTGGCTGCCTTCTCTACCCGGGACAAAGCCCGACTGATCTGGGTGGATAAGTTTAGGAAGGAGGGGGCCTAATCTGTTCGCTAGGATTTTAGCCCAGATCTTAACATCTACATTGAGGAGGGAGATGGGGCGGTAGCTCCCGCATTGGCACGGGTCTTTGCCTCCTTTAGGTAAGATGGTTACAGTCGCCTCCAAAGATTGTCTATGTAGATGGGAGTCCGTCAACAGAGCGTTGCACCATAGTGTCAGATGGGGAGCCAGGATATCCACAAACTTCTTATAATATCCCACAGGGAAGCCATCAGGGCCAGGACTTTTTCCCAGGGGCATGGAAGCTAGTACCTTTCTCACCTCATCTTCTGTAATGGGGGCCAATAAAGAATCTTTATCTGAATCGGGGAGATGGGGCAGCTGCAGGTCATTGAGGAAATCTTCTATGTCTGAGTCCCCACCAGGGTCTCCCAGTCCATACAGGGCACTATAAAATTTTTGGAACTCAGAGGCAATTTCGGTGGTATTATGGACCATGCGCCCATCTGTCGTTTTAATGGCAGGTATAAATGAAGCTTCCTTCCTCTGTTTCACCAAGGAGGACATCAGTCTAGTTCCCTTGTCTCCATGGGCATAGAAGCGGAATTTAGCATATTGGTACGCCTTGGCATTACAGAGGTTGAGATGGTCCTTTAGTTCCTTTCTAAGTTGTACCAGTTCTTCTTGTGAGGATTGCGCCCTGGATCTCTTATGCACAGACTCCAATGCCGCAATCCGCGTCAGGAGTGATTGCAATGTATTCTGTCTGTCTCTTTTCATTCTACTTCCTAGCGCTATGAATTCCCCTTAGTGCTGACTTATGTGATTCCCATATCGTGGGGACAGATACGTCTTCTGTGGTGTTTTCTGCAAAAACCATCTCAACCTCTGGGCAACCGCAGCCCTATTTGCCTCTTTGTCCAGCAGAGTTTCATTGAGACGCCACTGTCTAGTAGGGCAAGGAAGGTTCCCTAAATGAAGGGAAGTGGACATCGGGCGTGATCAGAAACCGTGATGGAGCCTATGGATGACGCTACTAAACGGCCCATATGACTGTCTGAGAGAAAGATGTAATCCAACCGTTTGTACACTTTATGAGCCGATGAGAAAAATGTAAAATCTCGGTCGGACGGGTGTAACAGCCGCCAAGTATCTACTAAATGGGCCCTAGAGAAGCACTTATTAATACGTCCCAGATCAGCCTGCGTCAACTGCGAGGAGCCATCAGACGCATCGATGGACGGGTTTAGCGCCACATTGATATCGCCACCCACCAGCCACACCCCCTCAGCAAAGGTGGATAACAGCGACAGTGTGGAGGATAACCATTTGAACTGACCTCTGTTCGGTGCGTAAAGGCTTACCAATGTTACCATCTCGTTTCCTATTTTGCCCTTGACGAAGACAAAGCGGCCTTCAGGATCTTGCTGCAGAGCTGAAAGTACAAAAGGAACATGTTTAGCAATAGCTATGCCCACTCCTCTAGAGGCTTTCTCATAGGTGCTCACATACCAGTGTCTAAAGTAGAAAGTAGGGAGGTTGGGCATGCGGGCAGTCTTAAAGTGAAGTTCCTGTAGGAAACAGATATCAGCTTGGGAACTCCGCATAAGACGGGAAATCTGCGACCTCTTTTGGGGGGTGTTAAAACCTCTCACATTAAGAGAGGTGCACTTTAGTGCCATCCCCATGGGAAGTATATATTGATAGGCACAGGAACGCTTATCGGACAGACCAGGAGTACAAAGGGGGATGAAACTAAACACATCACAAGGTATGGAGCAATGCGAACGTGCGTGTAACACCAGAGAAATGAGCGGAACCCAGAAATCAGGTTCGGGGAGTGCCGGCATGTTGTGGCGACTAACTAGTTGTCGCGACAGCATAGCGAGTACTCCCTCCTGCAAAGCACCAGAACATAATTAAACCCAGTAAGATCTGGGTCCATGAAAAGGCTCAACATGTAAAACATACAAATAACGAAACATTCAAAGCTAAAGTAGGCAGAACAGGTACTGTCCGCGCTAGGGGAGCAGTGCTCGAGCAGCGCCTGAATGTATAAGGCTGAAGTGCAACATGAAGAACTGAGATACTAAACCGGGCTTCTAAGGACATGCAACCGGTCCTCACAGTTCTAGTAGCGTGAGGGGACGTCCATTAGGCCAATAAACATATATGTGAAAGGCCTCAGTCCAGCGTCCCCTGACAGGATGGAGGAAAGTTTGGTGGACCCATCCGGTCTCCGGTCCCTCAGCGGTCCCTGGGTCTGGGAGTCGGTTTCTTCCTTGGCGGAACTTTGGACCAACAGGATACCTCCGGTAGGTCAGGCAGCGGGACCCCAAGATCAGCCGAAGGCAGCCAGGAAGGGATGTCCTGAGGTGTAGCGTTGAGCAAGTCCCAGGCTGCTGGTAGGTCACAAGGAGAGCGTATTGTGCATCTCTTTCCCTCCGATGAGAAGGTAAGGCCAAAGGGGAACAGCCATTTGAACGGGATTCTCTTGGTTCTCAGCAGATCAGTGATAGGGCGGAGAGCCCTACGTTTGTTTAAAGTTGATGGCGCAAGGTCCTGGAAGAGGAGGATCTTGACTGTTTCAAAGCATATTTCTTTGCGGTCCCTGGCCGCTTTAAAAATGGCTGCAGTATCAATGTACCGTAAAGTCCGCAAACGACGTCCCGCGGCTGCTCCCTCCTTAGGCTTAGGTCTTAGTGAGCGATGTACTCTTCTCTATCACCACCTCAGAGGCACGAGCCTCTCCCAAAAGCTCAGTGAAGATGGCGTTCATGGCCGATGGTAGGTCCTCGTGGGGTACGGTCTCAGGGAGGCCTCTGAGGCGAACGTTCTTTCGCCTGCTCCTGTTTTCCTGATCCTCCAGGAGGAAGTAGGCAGAGTCCAGAGAGGATACATAGGCAGCATGGTTGTCTCCCAGCGCGCGTGCATACGCCAGGAGGGCAGACTGTGAGTTTTCAAGTGTTTCCACCCGATTGCCAATGTGCTTTAAGTCCCCTTTATTTCTGTGAGGTCCTGGATCACAGGGGCTAATGCCGAGGACAGAGCCGAGGACAGGGTCTGCTGCAGAAAGTGTCGCGTTAGCGGCTCCGAGGCCTCTTGGTTAGGTCTAGTGTCTCTTACCGGCGCGGGGCTCTGGGCCTATCCTGCTCTTGCGCGCCGTCCTCCATGTACCGCGGCGCCATCTTGGGAGACTCTGCTGCCGTGACTGTTGGCCGCTTGTTCAGGTATTTCTCCATGTCGGAGGGGCTTCTGTCTGGTCTGGTGGGGTCCACTGTGTCTTTAGCGACCCACCTGCCCACTTTGCCCATGCTGAGTTAAGTTGAGCCGCTAATATACTGCTTTGCAGGATGAAGAGGAGAGGAGCTCTCTCACATGCGTCCGGCTCAGTCGGGCGGTCAAGCTCCGCCCCTATAGTAGTTATATTCTGTAGCCATAGCAGTCAGCATGTATAGTAGTTATATTCTTGTACATAGGAGTAGTATCTATAGTAGTTATATTCTTGTACATAGGAGCAGTATTATAGTAGTTATATTCTTGTACATAGGAGGCAGTATTATAGTAGTTATATTCTTGTACATAGGAGGCAGTATTATAGTAGTTATATTCTTGTACATAGGAGCAGTATTATAGTAGTTATATTCTTGTACATAGGAGGCAGTATTATAGTAGTTATATTCTTGTACATAGGAGCAGTATTATAGTAGTTATATTCTTGTACATAGGAGCAGTATTATAGTAGTTATATTCTTGTACATAGGAGCAGTATTATAGTAGTTATATTCTTGTACATAGGAGCAGTATTATAGTAGTTATATTCTTGTACATAGGAGCAGTATTATAGTAGTTATATTCTTGTACATAGGAGCAGTATTATAGTAGTTATATTCTTTGTCAATTTTCTTTTATTGACGACATGAGCAAGTAAGGGTACAACACTGCCTCGACAGCCACAGCAGAGGAGTCGCAGGCAGGAATAAGTGCACAATGTAGCGTCAACATGTCACTTAAATACAGTAAACAGGTTTAGAGAGCGACATAACCGGGGCTGAGGGGAGGGGAAGTAGGGACAGGTAGGGGAAAGGGGGGAGGAGAAGGGGAGGGGTAAAGTCCATTCTGTAACGTTACAGTTATAAAAGGAGAAAGAAATAAATAAATTCCCTTTGGTGTCAATATCCGTATTAATGAGCGTAGTTGAGAGAACGTGGTAGTCATGGCAAAAAGGATGGAGAGGATGCGAGAGCCAGGTCTTAACTCGTATGGCCCGTTATTGCCTAGTTGCCGGCACCCTTAATGCATCACTTTTGTGAGATCGCCAAGGGGCCCATAGTTTCTGGAATTTCTCGTGGGTCCCAGTTTCCCAGCTAGCTAGTTCCTCTAATCTAAAAGGGAGTCTACTTTGGCCTCCCATTGTGCAATCGAAGGGGTCAGCACTAAGCCAGCGCTGCGGTATCAGCAGTCTGGCCGCCTGAAGCAGGTGAGTAGCTAGATTCCCTTTTGAGGGGGACAGCTCTGTTGTGGGAAGCCAGAGAAGAACCAGCTCAGGAGTCAGTTTTAAGGTGGTGTTCAGAACCTGGTTAATGGATGTAGAAATCCCGTCCCAATACGGTCGGAGTCTAGGGCAAGACCAGAAGATATGTAACAGCGTTCCCGCATCCTCTCCACACCGCCAACACATATCGGAGTCTCGCAGCCCTTTGTTAAACAGGTATACAGGGGTGCGATACCATTGTGTAAGAACCTTGTAGGAATGTTCTTGCATTTTCACACAGCGAGAAAACCCATGAGAATGTGCATGCATCCTGAGGACGTCAGTTTCGCTGAAAACTGTTTTAAGGTCAGAGGCCCAGGTTTGAAGGTATTTCGGAGATGAGGTGGCAGGTGGTGTGTTCAGTGCCAGATATAGTAGTGAAATCATTTTCCTCTGAGGGGAAGAGGGTGTCAGCAGTTTCTCAAACCAGGTTGGGGAGGTAGTGGGTGTGTGGGACTTCGCAAGGGTTTTGTGGACTGAGTGTAGCTCCAAACGGTCCAAAAAGTGGGAAGATTCCCAAACATTGTGGAGCGGGTGGGTAGAAGAGAGCTTGCCGTCAATACAAGCAACAAAGTCAGATAGGTCATACTGTGCGAACTTACTCCACACCGGGGATACCCCTTCTGCCTGTGGTCTAACTGAGAATGGGAGCAGGTCTGCAGGGATCTTGCTAGAAGGGTTGGGAAGGAGGTCACGATTTTTGTTTAACAATTTGATAACCGAGTGGGTGCCTTTAAGCAAAGTGAGTGAGTGGAAGGAAGTGGAAGTTAAATCCCATAGGGATGCCCTCTGCTTGGGTGAAAGTAGCGATAGCTCCAGATCCGTGCCTCTGGTATGGTAACAGGGGACATGTAGTTGGAGCCAACGTCTGAGGTGAATGGCATGATAGTAAGTGTGGATGTCAGGCAAAGCAATGCCACCCAGGTTTCGCCTCATTATTAACTGCCTATGTGCTATTCTAGGGCTTTTCCCACTCCAGAGGTAAGTGGAGAAGAGCCTTCTAAGCTGGTTAAGATATGCGTTGGGTAGGAAAATAGGTAACATCTGGAGCACATACAAGATTTTGGGTAGAGCAAAGGCCTTCAGCAGGTTTTTCCTACCCATCCAAGTGGTATAGGGTATCCTTAGGGAATTCAATAGTTGTTGGGTGTCGGCATATAGTGGTTTAAAATTAAGCTGGAACAGTCCAGTGGGGTCTGGCGGGATCTTGATGCCCAAGTATGTGATGGATTCAGACTGCCATTTAAAGGGGTGGACTGTTTAAGGGAATTTATGACAGCGCTCGGGGCCGATATATTCATAGCTTCAGATTTAGAGTAATTCATCTTGTAGTTAGATATTTTCCCGTAGTGTTCAAAGATTGACAGAAGACAGGGAAAGGCCTCGACCGGGTTAGACACCATCAATAGCAGATCATCCGCATAGCGACATTTATGTGTTCGACAGCATCTTTTTCGCTCGAACACCCCTTATCATTGGTTCCTCCCGAATAGCTTGAAGGAGAGGTTCCATTACTAACACATAAAGGGCTGGTGACAGGGGGCAGCCCTGCCGCGTCCCATTGTGGATGGGGAAGGGCGGCGAGAGGGTGCCATTAACCCTTATTCTCGCTAGGGTTCTTGTACAACGTCATGACTGCCTCCATGAATCTGTGTGGGAGACCAAATCGGAGCAAGACTTCCTGCATAAAGGCCCAGCTAACCCGGTCGAAGGCCTTTTCTGCGTCCACACTGAGGAGGGTTAGGGGAGTTTGTTCCTGATAGACCAATGTATTGCCGATATGATGCGGCAGGAATTGTGATTCCCCTCCCGCCCAGAAACAAATCCTGCTTGGTCAGGATGAATCAGTTTTGTAAGAAGGGGACTAAGTCTGGAAGCTAATATTTTGGCCCAAATTTTTATATCCACATTTAACAACGAGATAGGCCGATAACTACCGCACAGCGTCGGATCTTTTCCTGGTTTAGGGAGGATGGTCACTGTGGCCTCTAAGGATTGTGGGTGCAGCTGGGCGCCTGTAAGGAGTGCGTTGCACCATGAAGTCAGATGAGGAGTCAGACAGGGGGCAAATTTTTATAATATCCGACGGGAAAGCCATCAGGGCCGGGACTCTTCCCCAATGGCATTGAAGCAAGTGTCTTCTTGATTTCTAAATCTGATATCGGTCCCAGAAGGGATAGACTATCAGACTGCGAGATCTGAGGGAGGTTAAGGCGTTGCAGGAATTGAGTTGTCGCATTATGAAGGGACGGGTTGGTTGCATCATTAGAGACATTTAACCCATAAAGCTGTTTATAGAATTTCTGGAACTCAGTTGCGATATCCCCAGTCTTATGCAATACCTGTCCCGTATCAGACTTGATTCTGGAGATAAACATGGATTCTCTCTTTCGTTTGATAAGGGAGGACATTAGTTTCGTCCCTTTGTCACCGTGCGAATAGAATTTGTGCTGCGAGTATTGGTACGCTCTTGCATGTCTAATATTGAGATGATCTTTCAATTGGGATCTTAGGGCCGTGAGTTCTGTTAGTGTGGAGATGGCTTTAGAGCGTTTATGGGTGGATTCTTTAGCGGCTATCTGTCTAAGGAGGGAGTGTAACCTTTTTGTCTATCTTTCTTTACCTTGCTGCCTAGTGCAATTAGTTCTCCCCTCATGACCGCTTTATGTGTTTCCCATAGCGTAGGCAGGGGCATCCCGGGGTGGAGTTCTCCGCAAAGAACCATTGGATCTTTTGTTGTAGGGCGGCAACATCAGCAGGTCTGTCAAGTAACGTTTCATTCAAGCGCCACTGCATGAAGCGGATGGGCAAGTTCGATAAGCGAACAGTCGCTGTTATCAGGGCATGGTCTGAAATCGTTATCTGTTCAATAGAGGAGTCGTCTACACAGTCTACATGAGGGGCGGAAATAAAGATATAATCTAACCTCTTGTAAGAGTTGTGAGGGGCCGAAAAGTAAGTGAAGTCTCGTCCGTCTGGGTGAGTCAGTCGCCAAGTGTCCTGTAGGCGTGCCTTAGAGAGGTAATTATTTATGCATCCTATCGCAGAGTGTGTCAGTTGAGAGACTCCATCTGAGGCATCCACGAGCGGATTCAGGGTGACGTTCAAGTCGCCTCCCACCAAACACACTCCCTCTGCAAATGTGCTAAATTTCTGAAGGGTGTCCCTCAACCAAATCTTCTGACCCCTATTCGGACCATATAGGCTGGCGAGCGTGACCGTCTGTGAGCCAATGACTCCCTTTACAAAAATAAACCGTCCGTCAGGGTCAGATTGGGTTGATATCAGTGTAAATGGCAAATGTTGGGATATGGCTATACCCACACCTCTCTTTGCTTTCGTAAAGGTGCTAATATACCAGTGCTGCAAATACGTTTTTGGAACCGAGGCACATTGGAAGCCTTAATATGTAGTTCCTGCAGGAAACATATGTCAGATCTAAACTTTTTAAACAAGCGGATGACTTGGGAACGTTTTTGCGGGGTATTAAATCCTCTCACATTGAAGGAGGAGCATCTAATATTCGCCATGACACCAATTAAAGGTCCTAGGGAATGCTGAAACGGACTTTACCCAGTAAGGACAGAACAGGTGAACCATATAAAAACTTAGAACAGTAAACAAAAATTCTGCCAAGGCTGCTGGCAGAGCATAATTGCGGCTCCCGTGCCGGCCCCACCACGGCAGATCACTTAGCCGCGGCAGGGCGGGCACAGCAGACCACAAACAAGTGAGCACGCACCAGGTCCGCGCAACTGTAACCCTGGTGGGGTAGGGGGGGTGAACTCACATTGGAACAACATATGAGTACAATTACATTGGTCCACATCACTGGCAGAACTGTAAACGTGCTAGAAGAGATCAAGCAATCAGTATATGGCAGTTCCTCCCATACTCCCAACTATGGAGGGTACGGGGAGAACTGCGTACTAAAAAACATAACATGAGAAATGAATAGGGAGCACAGATTAACGCCGTCCATAAGGTATACTTGCGGGTTCAACGATTATGTATGGCCGTTCCATCAGAAAAGCATACTCGGCCAACAGTAATATTCGTCCAGCAGTAGATCACATGCGGCCTGGGAAAACGCGGGAATGCAGGGTCTCTCTGCTGTGTTGTTATACATCTCGGTGCCCACGGTGATGAAGAAAATAGTTCCGCAGGTCCTGATGTCCGGCTGTGATCTTCTCAGCGTTCAAACCCAAAAATGGCGTCGCTCATCAAGTGTCCCTGATAGCGGCGTGGTCTGCGGCGGTACCTTTCCGAACAGGCAAGGCCATGTTTCAGGCATCTGCTTCAGGCATCTGTAGGTGGTCGCAGTTTCTTCCTTCTCTGAGGTACTGTTGACCAGTTCTGGACCACCGGGAGGTCCGGCAGAGGTGTACTTAGATCGGCCGAGGGTAACCAGGACTGGACATCAAGAGGATCAGTCTGCAAGAGATCCCATGCCGCCTCTAGATCGGCTGGGGTCCGGATAACACATCTGCGGCCTTCAACTGCAAAGGTCAGTCCAAAGGGAAACAGCCACTTGTAAGGGACTTTATGGTGCCTCAGGTGGTCAGTTAGTGGTCTCAGACATCTGCGTTTGCTGAGCGTAGATGGCGCCAGGTCCTGGTATATACTTAGTTTCACGCCCTGGAACTCAATTTCAGCGTGATTCCTTGCGGCCTGCATCAGGGCAGCTGTGTCCACGTATGACAAAAGCCCACAAATCACATCTCTGGGGTTATCAGTGTCTTTGGGTCTAGGTCGCAGTGCCCTGTGGATACGTTCTATATGAATATCAGAGGCCCTGGGTGACCCGACCAGCAAGGTGAAGATCTGTTTAGCAGTGTCTGATAAGTCCTCATTAGTCACGCTTTCTGGCAGGCCTCTAATGCGGAGATTCTTTCTCCT
The DNA here is from genome assembly GCA_033119425.1 of Bufotes viridis. Classification (NCBI taxonomy): domain Eukaryota; kingdom Metazoa; phylum Chordata; class Amphibia; order Anura; family Bufonidae; genus Bufotes; species Bufotes viridis. The sequence goes on along the minus strand of CM065591.1, from coordinate 495,434,042 downwards.
ACCGCGATTCTCCTGATCCTCCAGCATCGAATAGACAGTGTCCAGGGAGTGAACGAGGGCCGCGGTGTTTTTCTCAGCGGCGTGGAGATAGTTAATGACGGCCGCCTGGTCTTTCTCAAGCGTCTCCACCCGAGTCCCTATGCGCTTAACATCCGCTTTAATCTCCTTCAGTTCCTCCAGTACCGGAGATAGAGCTGCTTGTAAGGCCTGTTGCAAGACCTGCTTGGAGATCGGTGCTGGTAGGGACTCTGAATCCTCCAGAGGGTCTGCTGGCAGACGAGAGGCGCGGCTAGGCCCTGATCACAGGCCTCATTCTCAGACGCCGCCATCTTGGAAGCGCCGAGGGCCGAGCTGGGAAGTTTCTTATTTAGGAATTTATCCATTTCCACGGCACAGCGGTCCGATTTGGTGGGTTCAGACTTGTCTCTGGGGATGAATTTGCCGACTTTGCCCATTCTTTGCTTGATCAAAGTGCTGAAATAGCCAGTTTAGTGGGTGGTAGGGAGGAGAGCTCACCTACATGCGTCCAGTCAGGTCGGCAGTCAGGCTCCGCCCCCTATAGTAGTTATATTCTTGTACATAGGAGCAGTATTATAGTAGTTATATTCTTGTACATAGGAGCAGTATTATAGTAGTTATATTCTTGTACATAGGAGCAGTATTATAGTAGTTATATTCTTGTACATAGGAGCAGTATTATAGTAGTTATATTCTTGTACATAGGAGCAGTATTATAGTAGTTATATTCTTGTACATAGGAGCAGTATTATAGTAGTTATATTCTTGTACATAGGAGTAGTATTATAAAAGTTATATTCTTGTACATAGGAGCAGTATTATAGTAGTTATATTTTTGTACATAGAAGCAGTATTATAGTAGTTATATTCTTGTATATAGAAGGCAGTATTATAGTAGTTATATTCTTGTACATAGGAGCAGTATTATAGTAGTTATATTCTTGTACATAGGAGCAGTATTATAGTAGTTATATTCTTGTACATAGGAGCAGTATTATAGTAGTTATATTCTTGTACATAGAAGCAGTATTATAGTAGTTATAGTCTTGTACATAGGAGGCAGTATTGTAGTAGTTATTTTCTTGTACATTGGGACAGTATTTTAGAACGTATGTTTCGGTACAGAGAGAGAAGCATTAAATTAGTCATGTTCTTGTAGGTACAGTATTATAGCTGTTATGTATACAGGGTAGCACTATACGCATATTCCGCATTGCTCAGTTATATCTGCAATGTGACTATTCTGCAGTTCTCGGGGACTTTTACCTCTGTTTTTATCTCTGGTGACTTTTGACCCGATTGATGTTTCCATCATTGATCATTATTACATTGAGCTTCCTGGACTGGTCCATCTAGATTATTCTAGTTATTTTTTCTATGCTGGCCGCTCATGTATTATTTTTTAGAAATTCAATTTATAGGTTCTGGTACCAGTAGGTACCCAAGCCAACTTCGGATTCCAGTTTCAAAATGGTTTTCAAGTTGAATAAGCGAATGGCGAAGTTATTCACCGAAGTCTCACGAGACTTTGGTGAGAACGAATTTCACCTCGCCGGAGCCCATACATTTGAATGCTGTAGACGGATCTCCGTACAGCATTTAAATGAAGTTTTGACTGAGGCGTTTTCGGATCTATTGTCGAAAAGCTCGCTATGCTCAACACTAATTGTGAGACAAAAAACAGAATTGTCGCCTCCAGAGACATAAGATATAAGAGAAAGATCTGCACCTTTTCTGTGTTTAGAGTCTCACCTGGTTTTGGCTCAAAAACTGATGGAAATCACTGACCAAACACTGACGTGTGAATAAGGCCGTAGGCCACAAATGTATACAGGACCTCTATCTATACAGTATCCGTATATGGATATTGTCAACTTTGATAGTCCAAAGGGGGGTCATTTATTAAGATTGCTGGCGGCGAATGCGCCAAAGTTATAAAGAGGTGCAGCCCTTTGGCACTTGGTTCCGCTGACCATGCCACATGGTTTAAACAAGGGAGCTGGTGTACTTTAAGACCATTTTCCACGCCATAAACTGGTGTGGAAAATGGTAAATGTGAGGGCCCAAATGGCCTGCCCTCTTCCCCAACCACGCCATGCCCGCTTTTTCTGCCACCACTGAAAGGTGGCGCGAGCGGGAAAAAGGACCATGGGAGTATATATAGGTCGGTGCTTTATCCCATAGTGTGCAAGTACGGCCAACACTGCTGGATTACAGAGCGGTCGTAACCTCTGGATACGAGCAGTGTATGATGTGATGGAAAAATGAATCCAGCCAGCCAAGGAGGCAACATGGAGAATCACAATACATTAGTAAGTGCCTTGTATTAACTTTCTCTACATGACAAATGCTATTTTCTGAAGTGACACAACCCCTACAAATACGCCAAAACGCGTATTTGACCCCCTATGTCTATAAATGTATTTTACAACAATCCAAAATTCAGGACCATGAAGACTAATGATAGAGGGATGAACTACGGAGAGATGGATGATGAACATGCAGAGGAACAGATGGATATTAGATTGAGGAATAGGTGGTTGGCGTCATAGATGACAAGATGGACACATGGATGATAGAAGAATAGGTGGCTGATGGGAAGATCGAATGTTAGCTGTATGGATGGTGGATGAATAATGGATAATGGATGGATACTTGTATGATGAACGCATGCTAGATGAATTGTAAATGGATAAAGGATTGATTATAGATATGATGGACTGATGGGCAATGGATAGAAAACTGGATGAGTAGCGGATGGATTATACATGTATAGATTAATAATGGATAGATAGATAGATATATAGATAGATAGATAGATAGATGATAGATAGATAGATAGATAGATAGATTCATAGACAGATATTAGATAGATAATAGATATATAGATAGACAGATAAATAGAATATAGATAGGTAATAGGTAGATAGATAAATATGAGATAGATAGATAATTGATGAATAGATAGATAATAAACAGATAGGTAATAGGTAGATAGATAAATATGAGATAGATAGATAATTGATGAATAGATTGATGAATGATTAAGGAATGGATGTTTGATGGATAGTAGACGGTTATTGGTTGGATGATTGACAACTGACAATGGACAAACATCAATAGATGTTGGAAGGATTATGGGTTAAGGGGAGTAAGGCCCCTTGCACACGACCGTATGTTTGGTCCGCATTCGAGCCGCATATTTTCCAGCTCTGGCGCGGACCCATTCACTATAATGAGGCCGCAAAAGATGCGGACAGCACTCCCGTTTTGTGGACAAGAATAGGCATCTCTATAATGGGCCGCCCGTTCCGTTCCGCAAATTGCGGAAGGCACACGGAGAGGCTTCTGTGTTTTGCTGATCCGCAGTTTGCGGATCAGCAAAACAAACGCGGTCTTGTGCATGCGGCCTAAGTCGCACGTACCTACCTTTCCCAGACACATCCCAAGTCCCTGCACTACCAGAAGAGAAGAGTAGATAGAAACCTGTGAACATGGTTGTACATAATGCGTATGACCCAGCTTTCTCAGGACCAGATATGGGCTACGGAAAGCGCTTCACAGAAGCAGGACAGGTATGGACTTGTATTCACTTTGTATTTTCATGGACTTAAGGGGAAATCGCTCTTTATCCCGCTGATTAGATAGCGAAAGGCCAAGGTCTCAGCGGCTGTAAACTTAGTGTGTGAATTTTTTACTTTTTACAAAAATACAAACAAAATGTTCATTACGGACGACTGTCACTGGACGTGAGCTTGAGGCAGCGCCAAAGTCTGTGGAAATTGATTATCGCTACGTGACAACACCCTAATTAGTAAATTAATTACCAGATACTGTTCTTGTTTTTCTGCAGATGATCAGAGTCCACGCAGTAATGAGATGGACAATAGCAGCTGAGGCATCAAAGTCATCGCTGCCGCATACAATGTGGCGTCACCGAGTGATGGCGTGCCCTCACATATCAATGTAGGTTAATCAAAGGTTAAATTACAAAAATAAAAAACGCTGCACGCGTTTCCGCATCTGGCTTCTCTTTTCCAGTGCACACGGCTCCTATTTAGCCTGTTTTGGCCCCAGTGATCATGTGATTAGTCACATGATTGGAGGGTGCATGCTACATATAGAACTTTTGGGTCTCAGCAGACAAAACCTGCCTGTGAGCTTCCTAGTAATCAGGATTCCTAGGCTGTACATTCCCCAGTTACAGTGAATCATGTCAAGATGATTTTGGAGGACCCTGGAGCTAGAAAAAGTACAAAGGAAAGCAACTAAACTGATGAGGGGGCCTGGAGGGTCTTATTTATGAGGAAATATTACATTTATTTAGTCTTGAGAAGAGACATCTAAGGGAAGACATGATTAACATATACAAATATATAAATGGGCCATACAAAAAATATGGTGTTTATTATATCTGTATTGAGACATCACTGTGTTTATTATCTCTGTACTGTGACATCACTGTGTTTATTATCCCTGTACTGTGACATCACTGTGTTTATTATCCCTGTACTGTGACATCACTGTGTTTATTATCTCTGTACTGTGACATCACTGTGTTTATTATCCCTGTACTGTGACATCACTGTGTTTATTATCCCTGTACTGTGACATCACTGTGTTTATTATCCCTGTACTGTGACATCACTGTGTTTATTATCTCTGTACTGTGACATCACTGTGTTTATTATCTCTGTACTGTGACATCACTGTGTTTATTATCCCTGTACTGTGACATCACTGTGTTTATTATCCCTGTACTGTGACATCACTGTGTGTATTATCCCTGTACTGAGACATCACTGTGTTTATTATCTCTGTACTGTGACATCACTGTGTTTATTATCCCTGTACTGTGACATCACTGTGTTTATTATCTCTGTACTGTGACATCACTGTGTGTATTATCTCTGTACTGTGACATCACTGTGTTTATTATCCCTGTACTGTGACATCACTGTGTGTATTATCTCTGTACTGTGACATCACTGTGTTTATTATCTCTGTACTGTGACATCACTGTGTTTATTATCTCTGTACTGTGACATCACTGTGTTTATTATCCCTGTACTGTGACATCACTGTGTGTATTATCCCTGTACTGAGACATCACTGTGTTTATTATCTCTGTACTGTGACATCACTGTGTTTATTATCTCTGTACTGTGACATCACTGTGTTTATTATCCCTGTACTGTGACATCACTGTGTTTATTATCCCTGTACTGTGACATCACTGTGTTTATTATCCCTGTACTGTGACATCACTGTGTTTATTATCTCTGTACTGTGACATCACTGTGTTTATTATCCCTGTACTGTGACATCACTGTGTTTATTATCCCTGTACTGTGACATCACTGTGTTTATTATCTCTGTACTGTGACATCACTGTGTTTATTATCCCTGTACTGTGACATCACTGTGTTTATTATCCCTGTACTGTGACATCACTGTGTGTATTATCCCTGTACTGAGACATCACTGTGTTTATTATCTCTGTACTGTGACATCACTGTGTTTATTATCTCTGTACTGTGACATCACTGTGTTTATTATCCCTGTACTGTGACATCACTGTGTTTATTATCCCTGTACTGTGACATCACTGTGTTTATTATCTCTGTACTGTGACATCACTGTGTTTATTATCTCTGTACTGTGACATCACTGTGTTTATTATCCCTGTACTGTGACATCACTGTGTTTATTATCCCTGTACTGTGACATCACTGTGTTTATTATCTCTGTACTGTGACATCACTGTGTTTATTATCTCTGTACTGTGACATCACTGTGTTTATTATCCCTGTACTGTGACATCACTGTGTTTATTATCTCTGTACTGTGACATCACTGTGTTTATTATCCCTATACTGTGACATCACTGTGTTTATTATCCCTGTACTGTGACATCGCTGTGTTTATTATCCCTGTACTGTGACATCACTGTGTGTATTATCCCTGTACTGTGACATCACTGTGTTTATTGTCCCTGTATTGTGACATCACTGTGTGTATTATCCCTGTACTGTGACATTACTGTGTTTATTATCCCTGTACTGTGACATCACTGTGTGTATTATCCCTGTACTGTGACATCACTGTGTGTATTATCCCTGTACTGTGACATCACTGTGTTTATTATCCCTGTACTGTGACATCACTGTGTGTATTATCCCTGTACTGTGACATTACTGTGTTTATTATCCCTGTACTGTGACATCACTGTGTGTATTATCCCTGTACTGTGACATCACTGTGTGTATTATCCCTGTACTGAGACATCACTGTGTTTATTATCCCTGTACTGTGACATCACTGTGTTTATTATCTCTGTACTGTGACATCACTGTGTTTATTATCCCTATACTGTGACATCACTGTGTTTATTATCTCTGTACTGTGACATCACTGTGTTTATTATCCCTGTACTGTGACATCACTGTGTTTATTATCCCTGTACTGTGACATCACTGTGTGTATTACCCCTGTACTGTGACATCACTGTGTTTATTATCTCTGTACTGTGACATCACTGTGTTTATTATCCCTGTACTGTGACATCACTGTTTATTATCCCTGTACTGTGACATCACTGTGTTTATTATCCCTGTACTGTGACATCACTGTGTTTATTATCCCTGTACTGTGACATCACTGTGTTTATTATCCCTGTACTGTGACATCACTGTGTGTATTATCTCTGTACTGTGACATAACTGTGTTTATTATCCCTGTACTGTGACATCACTGTGTTTATTATCTCTGTACTGTGACATCACTGTGTGTATTACCCCTGTATTGTGACATCACTGTGTTTATTATCTCTGTACTGTGACATCACTGTGTTTATTATCCCTGTACTGTGACATCACTGTGTTTATTATCCCTGTACTGTGACATCACTGTGTTTATTATCCCTGTACTGTGACATCACTGTGTTTATTATCCCTGTACTGTGACATCACTGTATTTATTATCCCTGTACTGTGACATCACTGTGTTTATTATCCCTGTACTGTGACATCACTGTATTTATTATCCCTGTACTGTGACATCACTGTGTGTATTATCTCTGTACTGTGACATCACTGTGTTTATTATCCCTGTACTGTGACATCACTGTGTGTATTATCCCTGTAATGTGACATCACTGTGTGTATTATGTCTGTACTGTGACATCACTGTGTTTATTATCTCTGTACTGTGACATTACTGTGTTTATTATCCCTGTACTGTGACATCACTGTGTTTATTATCCCTGTACTGTGACATCACTGTGTTTATTATCCCTGTACTGTGACATAACTGTTTATTATCCCTGTACTGTGACATCACTGTGTTTATTATCCCTGTACTGTGACATCACTGTGTTTATTATCTCTGTAGTGTGACATCACTGTGTGTATTATCCCTGTACTGTGACATCACTGTATTTATTATCTCTGTACTGTGACATCACTGTGTGTATTACCCCTGTACTGTGACATCACTGTATTTATTATCTCTGTACTGTGACATCACTGTATTTATTATCCCTATACTGTGACATCACTGTGTTTATTATCCCTGTACTGTGACATCACTGTGTGCATTATCCCTGTACTGTGACATCACTGTGTTTATTATCTCTGTACTGTGACATCACTTTGTTTATTATCTCTGTACTGTGACATCACTGTATTTATTATCCCTATACTGTGACATCACTGTGTTTATTATCCCTGTACTGTGACATCACTGTGTTTATTATCCCTATACTGTGACATCACTGTGTGTATTATCTCTGTACTGTGACATCACTGTGTTTATTATCCCTGTACTGTGACATCATTGTGTTTATTATCCCTGTACTGTGACATCGCTGTGTTTATTATCCCTGTACTGTGAAATCACTGTGTTTATTATCCCTGTACTGTGACATCACTGTGTTTATTATCCCTGTACTGTGACATCACTGTGTTTATTATCCCTGTACTGTGACATCACTGTGTTTATTATCTCTGTACTGTGACATCACTGTGTTTATTATCTCTGTACTGTGACATCACTGTGTTTATTATCCCTGTACTGTGACATCACTGTGTTTATTATCCCTGTACTGTGACATCACTGTGTTTATTATCTCTGTACTGTGACATCACTGTGTTTATTATCCCTGTACTGTGACATCACTGTGTTTATTATCCCTGTACTGTGACATCACTGTGTGTATTATCCCTGTACTGTGACATCACTGTGTTTATTGTCCCTGTACTGTGACATCACTGTGTTTATTATCTCTGTACTGTGACATCGCTGTGTTTATTATCCCTGTACTGTGACATCACTGTGTGTATTATCTCTGTACTGTGACATCGCTGTGTTTATTATCTCTGTACTGTGACATTGCTGTGTTTATTATCTCTGTACTGTGACATCACTGTGTTTATTATCTCTGTACTGTGACATCGCTGTGTTTATTATCCCTGTACTGTGACATCACTGTGTGTATTATCTCTGTACTGTGACATCGCTGTGTTTATTATCTCTGTACTGTGACATCGCTGTGTTTATTATCTCTGTACTGTGACATCACTGTGTTTATTATCTCTGTACTGTGACATCACTGTGTTTATTATCCCTGTACTGTGACATCATTGTGCGTATTATCCATGTACTGTGACATCGCTGTGTGTATTATTCCTGTACTGTGACATCACTGTGTGTATTATCCCTGTACTGTGACATCACTGTGTTTATTATCTCTGTACTGTGACATCACTGTGTTTATTATCTCTGTACTGTGACATCACTGTATTTATTATCCCTGTACTGTGACATCACTGTGTTTATTATCTCTGTACTGTGACATCACTGTGTTTATTATCCCTGTACTGTGACATCATTGTGCGTATTATCCATGTACTGTGACATCGCTGTGTGTATTATTCCTGTACTGTGACATCACTGTGTTTATTATCCCTGTACTGTGACATCACTGTGTGTATTATTCCTGTACTGTGACATCACTGTGTTTATTATCTCTGTACTGTGACATCACTGTGTTTATTATCTCTGTACTGTGACATCACTTTGTGTATTATCTCTGTACTGTGACATCACTGTTTATTATCTCTATACTGTGACATCACTGTTTATTATCTCTGTACTGTGACATCACTGTGTTTATTATCCCTGTACTGTGACATCACTGTGTTTATTATCTCTGTACTGTGACATCACTGTGTTTATTATCCCTGTACTGTGACATCACTGTGTTTATTATTCCTGTTCTGTGACATCACTGTGTTTATTATCCCTGTACTGTGACATCACTGTGTTTATTATCCCTGTACTGTGACATCATATTCTAAGGCTACTTTCACAATGACATTTTTGCTGTTTTCGTCATGGATCAGCAAAAATGCTTCCGTTAAGAAAACCGCCTGCGCTCGTTATAAACGGATCTGGTTGTATTATCTTTAAAATAGCCAAGACGGATCCGTCATGAACTCCACTGAAAGTCAATGGGGGACGGATCCGTTCTCTATTGTGTCTTGCTCCGCACCACATTGCGGACAGAAAAACGCTGCTTGCAGCGTTATTCTGTCCGCGATGGGAGCGCAACCAAACAGAACAGAATGCATAACGTTGCATTCTGTTTCGTTCAATTTTGTCCCAAATGACAATAAATAGGCAAAAAATGGCAGCGTTTTCTCCCGCTGTTGAGATCCTATGACGGAACTAAAAATCGGAAAGGGAAAGCACAAGTGTGAAAGTAGCCTAAGCTGCGGAAGGTGATCATGGTGGAGTTGGATCTTTTTTTTTCCAAGTTTTGACCTCTTTGACCCTTGGTCACACCAACGTAATAAATAACAGATGAATGGCCACAAAATCCTTAGAAGAAAGCGGTCATTGAGGGGTTAAGAGGATGGTGCCTGCGGGGTCTATCATATTGTGCAGAATTTCCCCGTAACCTGCACAATGTGTACAAGACCCTGCAGAATCAGGTAGCTGTTACAGAGGAGCAGATTGATGTCTGACAACACCTGTTCCCGGGAGCCAAGATTAAGTAGCAGTGTCAGTGGGGAGGGGGTGGGGTCACATTGGATCACTGGGCAGGTGTTGGCAGTAGATGGCACATACTACGGGCACATGGTCTGTCCTGGGTGATGTAGTGTGACAGTATCTGTCCATGATCAATGCCAGCCAGGGTGGGCAGTAACGCCACAACCTTTGCCTTGTCTTAAAGACACGGTTTCAGTATGTCACAAGCTCTATATTTAGATCTGACTCCTTCTCATGGGAGACAATGGAGGGGATTGCAGCCGTCACTTGTGTCCTGATTTCCTAATTTCCGTGCCGCCTTTACTCGCTTTTTATTTATTGCACATTTTATGCCAAAGTTATGCCAGACAGAGGTCCCTTCACCATGGGTCCAGTCCAGTGTCAGACAGTCCACCCAGGACACCTGGCCGTCGTACTTGGACGCCTGTCACAGTGTCTGACCTTGGTGACCCTGTCCTACCCACAGTCTGTGACTTCACCCTAGTTTGGAGGTATACTAGTTTGGAAATGATGTAGCAGAGCCAAAGTTGACACTAGTCATAGTAATATCCCTCGGAGCCATTTACAAAACAATTTGTCTTTCGATAAAAATACAGTCCTATATATAAGCACAGGTGACACTGTGTGATATCAGCATGAGCTGCGCCTACGTCAGCTCTGCTACATCATTGTGTCATGGGAAAATTGTAACTGGATCACTTAAACCCATTGTAAGACGTATCCATGCTAACTCAATGTCACTGCATTGTCAGTGCAAATTCGGTTGTAGGGACATCTGTGGATGACACTGTTATGGGGGATCTGTGGATGACACTGTTATGGGGGATCTGTGGATGACACTGTTATGGGGGATCTGTGGATGACACACTGTTATGGGGGATCTGTGGATGACACTGTTATGGGGGATCTGTGAATGACACTGTTATGGGGGATCTGTGGATGTCACTGTTATGGGGGATCTGTGGATGGCACTGTTATGGGGGATCTGTGGATGACACTGTTATGGGGGATCTGTGAGTGACACTGTTATGGGGGATCTGTGGATGACACTGTTATGGGGGATCTGTGGATGACACTGTTATGGGGGATCTGTGGATGACACTGCTATGGGGGATCTGTGGATGACACACTGTTATGGGGGATCTGTGGATGACACACTGTTATGGGGATCTGTGGATGACACACTGTTATGGGGGATCTGTGGATGACACTATTATGGGGATCTGTGGATGACACATTGTTATGGGGGATCTGTGGATGACACACTGTTATGGGGGATCTGTGGATGACACATTGTTATGGGGGATCTGTGGATGAAACTTTGTTATGGGGGATCTGTGGATGACACTGTTATGGGGGGGTCTGTGGATGACACTGTTATGGAGGATCTGTGGATGACACTGTTATGGGGGATCTGTAGATGACACTGTTATGGGGGGATCTGTGGATGATACTGTTATGGGGATCTGTGGATGACACTGTTATGGGGGATCTGTGGCTGACACTGTTATGGGGAATCTGTGGATGACACTGTTATGGGGATCTGTGGCTGACACTGTTATGGGGGATCTGTGGGTGACACTGTTATGGGGGGATCTGTGGATGACACTGTTATGGGGGATCAGTGGAGGACACACTGTTATGGGGGATCTATGGAGGACACACTGTTATGGGGGATCTGTGAATGACACTGTTATGGGGGATCTGTGGATGACACACTGTTAATGAGGATCTGTGGATGACACACTGTTATGGGGGATCTGTAGATGACACTGTTATGGGGGATCTGTGGGTGACACTATAAAAGGGGATCTGTGGATGACACTGTTATGGGGGATCTGTGGATGACACTGTTATAGGGGATCTGTGGATGAAACTTTGTTATGGGGGATCTGTGGATGACACTGTTATGGGGGATCTGTGGATGACACTGTTATGGAGGATCTGTGGATGACACTGTTATGGGGGATCTGTGGATGACACAGTTATGGGGGGATCTGTGGATGATACTGTTATGGGAGATCTGTGGATGACACTGTTATGGGGGATCTGTGGCTGACACTGTTATGGGGAATCTGTGGATGACACTGTTATGGGGGATCTGTGGATAGCAGTGTTATAGGGGATCTGTGGCTGACACTGTTATGGGGGATCTGTGGCTGACACTGTTATGGGGGATGTGTGGGTGACACTGTTTTGGGGGGATCTGTGGATGACACTGTTATGGGGGATCAGTGGAGGACACACTGTTATGGGGGATCTATGGAGGACACACTGTTATGTGGGATCTTTGAATGACACTGTTATGGGGGATCTGTGGATGACACACTGTTATCGAGGATCTGTGGATGACACTGTTATGGGGGATCTGTGGATGACACTGTTATGGGGGAGCTGTTGAGGACACATTGTTATGGGGGATCTGTGGAGGACACTGTTATGGGGGATCTGTGGATGACACTGTTATGGGGGAGCTGTTGAGGACACATTGTTATGGGGGATCTGAGGAGGACACTGTTATGGGGGATCTGTGGATGACACTGTTATGGGGGATCTGTGGATGACACTGTTATGGGGGATCTGTGGATGACACTGTTATGGGGGATCTGTGGATGACACTGTTATGGGGGATCTGTGGATGTCACACTGTTTTGGGGTATCTGTGGATGTCACACTGTTTTGGGGGATCTGTGGATAAAACTGTTATAGGGGATCTGTGGATGACACTGTTATGGAGGATCTGTGAGTGACACTGTTATGGAGGATCTGTGGGTGACACTGTTATGGGGGATCTGTGGATGACACACTGTTATGGGGGATCTGTGGATGACACTGTTATGGGGGATCTGTGGATGACACTGTTATGTGGATCTATGGATGACACTGTTATGGAGATCTGTGGATGACACTGTTATGGGGGATCTGTGGATGATACTGTTTGGGGATTTGTGGATGACACATTGTTATGGGGGATCTGTGGATGACACTGTTATGGGGGGTCTGTGGATGACACTGTTATGGGGGATCTGTGGATGTCACACTGTTATGGGGGATCTGTGGATGACACTGTTATGGGGGATCTGTGGATGGCACTGTTATGGGGGTCTGTGGATGACACTGTTATGGGGATCTGTGGATGACACTGTTATGGGGGATCTGTGGATGACACTGTTATGGGGGTCTGTGGATGACACTGTTATGGGGGATCTGTGGGTGACACACTGTTATGGGGGATCTGTGGGTGACACACTGTTATGGTTGATCTGTGGATGTCATTCCTATGGGGGATCTGTGGGTGACACTGTTATGGGGGATCTGTGGATGACACTGTTATGGGGGATCTGTGGATGACACTGTTATGGGGGATCTGTGGATGGCACTGTTATGGGGGTCTGTGGATGACACTGTTATGGGGATCTGTGGATGACACTGTTATGGGGGATCTGTGGATGACACTGTTATGGGGGATCTGTGGATGACACTGTTATGGGGGATCTGTGGATGACACTGTTATGGTTGATCTGTGGATGACACTGTTATGGGGGATCTGTGGATGACACTGTTATGGGGGATCTGTGGATGTCACTGTTATGGGGGATCTGTGGATGACACTGTTATGGGTGATCTGTGGGTGACACTGTTATCGGGGGGTCTGTGGATGACACTGTTATGGGGTATCTGTGGATGACACTGTTATGGGGGATCTGTGGATGTCACTGTTATGGAGGATCTGTGGATGACACTGTTATGGGGATCTGTGGATTACTCTGTTATGGGGATCTGTGAGTGACACTGTTATGGGGGATCTGTGGCTGACACTGTTATGGGGGATCTGTGGATGACACTGTTATGGGGGTCTGTGGATGACACCGTTATGGGGGATCTGTGGATGACACTGTTATGGGGGATCTGTGGATGACACTGTTATGGGGATCTGTGGGTGACACACTGTTATGGGGGATCTGTGGATGTCACTGTTATGGGGGATCTGTGGATGACACTGTTATGGGGATCTGTGGGTGACACTGTTATGGGGGATCTGTGGATGACACTGTTATGGGGGATCTGTGGATGACACTGTTATGGGGGATCTGTGGATGACACTGTTATGGGGATCTGTGGGTGACACTGTTATGGGGGATCTGTGGATGACACTGTTATGGGTGATCTGTGGATGACACTGTTATGGGGATCTGTGGATGACACTGTTATGGGGGATCTGTGGATGACACTGTTATGGTGGATCTGTGGATGACACTGTTATGGGGATCTGTGGATGACACTGTTATGGGGGGATCTGTGGATGACACTGTTATGAGGGATCTGTGGATGACACTGTTATGGGGATCTGTGGATGTCACACTGTTATGGGGGATCTGTGGATGACAGTGTTTTGGGGGATCTGTGGATGTCACACTGTTATGGGGGATCTGTGGATGACAGTGTTTTGGGGGATCTGTGGAGGACACACTGTTATGGGGGATCTGTGGACGACACACTGTTATGGGGAATCTGTAGATGACACTGTTATGGGGGATCTGTGGATGACACTGTTATGGGGGGTCTGTGGATGACACTGTTATGGGGGATCTGTGGATGTCACACTGTTATGGGGGATCTGTGGATGTCACTGTTATGGCGGACCTGTGGATGACACTGTTATGGGGGATCTGTGGATGGCACTGTTATGGGGGTCTGTGGATGACACTGTTATGGGGGATCTGTGGATGACACTGTTATGGGGGTCTGTGGATGACACTGTTATGGGGGATCTGTGGGTGACACTGTTATGGGTGATCTGTGGGTGACACTGTTATCGGGGGGTCTGTGGATGACACTGTTATGGGTTATCTGTGGATGACACTGTTATGGGGGATCTGTGGATGTCACTGTTATGGAGGATCTGTGGATAACACTGTTATGGGGATCTGTGGATTACTCTGTTATGGGGATCTGTGAGTGACACTGTTATGGGGGATCTGTGGATGACACTGTTATGGGGGATCTGTGGATGATACTGTTATGGGGATCTGTGGATGACACTGTTATGGGGGATCTGTGGATGACACTGTTATGGGGGATCTGTGGATGACACTGTTATGGGGGATCTGTGGATGACACTGTTATGGGGGATCTTTGGTTGACACACTGTTATGGGGGATCGGTGGATGTCACTGTTATGGGGGATCTGTGGATGACACTGTTATGGGGATCTGTGGGTGACACTGTTATGGGGGATCTGTGGGTGACACTGTTATGGGGGATCTGTGGATGACACTGTTATGAGGGATCTGTGGATGTCACTGCTATAGAGGATCTGTGGATGACACTGTTATGGGGATCTGTGCGTGACACTGTTATGGGTGATCTGTGGATGACACTGTTATAGGGGATCTGTGGATGGCACTGTTATGGGGGATCTGTGGATGACACTGTTATGGGGATCTGTGGATGACACTGTTATGGGGGATCTGTGGATGACACTGTTATGGGGATCTGTGGATGTCACACTGTTATGGGGGATCTGTGGATGACAGTGTTTTGGGGATCTGTGGACGACACACTGTTATGGGGGATCTGTAGATGACACTGTTATGGGGGATCTGTGGATGACACTGTTATGGGGGGATCTGTGGATGACACTGTTATGGGGGATCTGTGGATGACACACTGTTATGGGGGATCTGTGGATGACACTGTTATGGGGGATCTGTGGCTGACACTGTTATGGGGGATCTGTGGAGGACACACTGTTATGGGGATCTGTGGAGGACACTGTTATGGGGGATCTGTGGATGACACTGTTATGGGGGATCTGTGGAGGACACTGTTATGGGGGATCTGTGGATGACACTGTTATGGGGGATCTGTGGATGACACTGTTATGGGGGATCTGTGGATGACACTGTGATGGGGGATCTGTGGAGGACACTGTTATGGAGGATCTTTGGCTGACACTGTTATGGGGGATCTGTGGATGACAATGTTATGGGGGATCTGTGGATGACAATGTTATGGGGGATCTGTGGATGTCACTGTTATGGGGGATCTGTGGAGGACACTGTTATGGGGGATCTGTGGATGACACTGTCATGGGGATCTGTGGATGGCACTGTTATGGGGATCTGTGGATGATACTGTTTTGGGGGATCTGTGGATGACACTGTTATGGGGATCTGTGGATGACACTGTTATGGGGGATCTGTGGATGACACTGTTATGGGGATCTATGGATGACACTGTCATGGGGATCTGTGGATGGCACTGTTATGGGGATCTGTGGATGACACTGTTTTGGGGGATCTGTGGATGACACTGTTATGGGGAATCTGTGGATGACAGTGTTTTGGGGATCGGTGGATGACACTGTTATGGGGGATCTGTAGATGACACTGTTATGGGGGATCTGTGGATGACACTGTTATGGGGGGATCTGTGGAGGACACAATGTTATGGGGATCTGTGAAGGACACTGTTATGGGGATCCGTGGATGACACACTGTTATGGGGGATCATTGGATGTCACTGTTATGGGGGTCTGTGGATGACACTGTTATGGGGGATCTGTGGAGGACACTGTTATGGTTGATCTGTGGATGTCACTGTTATGGGGGATCTGTGGATGACACTGTTATGGGGGGATCTGTGGATTACACTGTTATGGGGGATCTGTGGATGACACTGTTATGGGGGATCTGTGGATTACACTGTTATGGGGAATCTGTGGATGACACTGTTATGGGGGATCTGTGGATGACACTGTTATGGGGGATCTGTGGATGATACACTGTTATGGGGGATCTGTATATGGCACTGTTATAAGGGGGTGGGGTGTCTGTAGTTTCCAGATTGATCTATATACTATATGGCTAATCGCACTTTACCAGTGTGTACAGGGGCAATCCCCCAGATTACTGCACAGAGCCGGGCATGTTCCCCATCACTGTGCCCGGTGCCCACACTGATCTCCCTCTGTACATGTCTATGATGACACCTCTGCAGCCATAGGTAATACCAGCCGTCACTCCTCCCCCCGGCGCCGCCACTTGGTTGCGCCCTCCTCCGTCTCTCCGTATATAAGGCTGCTCTCTCGGCCACCAGTACCGTGCAGTGTGCGGGGGTGTGCGGTACTGCAGACTGCATCATGAAGACGCTCATCGCTGCCTACTCCGGGCTGCTGCGGGGTGAGCACGGGCTGCGGGCACCTGGCACTGCCATGCTGGCTGCGCCCTCTGTGGTCAGGCTGCATTGGATTCTGTGGGTTCATTTGCAATTAGTACTCAGCTGCTAATTAGTCATTGGGGCAGGTGCTGCAGAGGAGGCCGTCTACCAATGGGGGTGAGAATGGCTTTCTATGATATGATCGTCTGCCTGGATGTTAGTGGTTGTAGTAGTATGTTACACTGCTGGGGAATAGGCCTGAGGTCAGTGGCTGGTCTGCAGAGCTTACAATCTAATGGCTATGGGCAATGTATGTAAAGTACATGACTGGTGCCTTGTGCTTTGAAGTAATGGGGGCTTCTGTTGTCTTGGGGTGCAGCTCTGATGTGTAGGCACTTGTACTGAGCTTCTAGTCTATGCTTGGATGTAGCAGAGCTGGTTTTGTCATGAATTGCTTTTACCTTCATTGGCCTATCAATGGCTTTATAACTAACTCCGCTATATTTCTGTAGCCTGCAACCTCTGACTGTCCAGTTGGGATGAAACTACTACACCCAACATGTTCTGGCAGTAGTGGTAAATGGTTATTGGTGCAATTCCGAGCTACTAGTCTATAGAATACACGTGTAGCAGAGCTGGTTTTACGTGGAATATGCATTGCTAACACCTGCAGTTCTGGGTAAAAGTGCATAGTTGTGGTTGAGGCCATTTGCTAACTTGGCTCTGCTACATCTGCTTATGAAGGGATGACTAGACTGCGCCCGTTGGGGTATGCCTTCTTGTCCTTGCATTCGTCTTCAGCCTGTGGCTCTCTAGACCTGGTGAAAGTACAAATTTAGGCATGCTGCTGTCTGGTGATGCTGGGAGTTGTAGTTTCACCCCAGCTGGAGAGCCACCGGTTGGAGATGGTGGGTGCGGACATGGTGCCGGTGGAAGGGGTCGGAGACACTTTGTGCTACAATGTAAGACACCTGTAACAATGTATCCAGGTGCGGATCCTATCACTGAGGCCTGACTCATAATAGAGTATAATCGAATGGTCCCGACACATTTATGGGGCTCTGTCCACTAGAATATAAAGCTCCACAACTCTACAGACTCTGCGTTTCAGTTCCTCAACATGTTCAAGACTTCTGCTTGCTGTCAGTGACTGGGAGCATCTCCTGGGGCAGAAAACCCATCCTGACCCAATAACCCTCACAGCTGAATGCTGTTACATGTAGCGCTCAAGAGGAAGGTATACCAGTACTGATACATTGTAACAAATATTCAGCTGTGTATTGTGTGCATTTTTTAGCCTCTGGATGTAAGCTAGGACAACAAGGAGAGTTGTTGCTTCTGGTGAGGAACTGAAACCTAGAATGTTTTATTATACAATACTCAATTTACACGAAACAAGAAGAAATGGCAAGGGTTTGGTTAGGGGACTCTGCCCTCAAGCATACTGACTATTATCAGTAACAAGTAGCAGAAAAGTGAGTGCAGCTCTGGAGTATAATGCAGGATGTAATTCAGGATCAGTACAGGATAAGTAATGTAATGTATGTACACAGTGACTGCACCAGCAGAATAGTGAGTGCAGCTCTGGAGTATAATACAGGATGTAACTCAGGATCAGTACAGGATACATAATGTAATGTATGTACACAGTGACTGCACCAGCAGAATAGTGCGTGCAGCTCTGGAGTATAATACAGGATGTAACTCAGGATCAGTACAGAATAGGGATACTTTAACACTAGCGTTATTCTTTTCTGGTATTAAAATCCGGTAAAGGGTCTCGGTACCGGAAAAACGCTTCTGTTTTGTCCCAATGCATTCTGAATGGAAAGCAATCTGCTCAGTATGCATCAGGATGTCTTCTGTTTCCCGTGTACGGTGTTTGACTGGACAAAATTCCGCAAACTTGCTGCAGAGTTGTTTTGTTTTTTTCCAGCCAAAATTCCGGAACACTACTGCACTTGCCAGATTCGACATTAAGGCTACGTTCACACGACTACAATTGTCGCACGACAATTTTTATAATGGGAGTCTATGGTGTCGCATTGCGACATGCGACTGACACGACAATCGGAAAAAATCCATCCGGGACACCACCATAGACTCCCGTTAAAAAAAATTGTCGCGTGACATCAATGTCTCGCTACAAATGTTGCAGTGTAGTGGTTCCCGATTTTTGTCGTGCGACCGCAGCCTAATTTCCATCGAAATGTATTAATGCTGGATCCGTTACCAAGTGTTCCGGAAATTGCTGCTTCGCTGGATCCAGTCTTCCGGTCTGCGCATGCGCAGTTCTTTCTAGCTCTGAAAATATTAAATACCGGATCTGTTATTCCAGATGACACCGGAAAGACAGATCTGGTATTTCAATGAATAAGTCTAACTGATCCGCATCCGGCAGAACAGCTTTCCGTTTGCATATGGTTTACCGGATCCGAATTCTAGTGTTAAAGTACCCTAAGTAATGTATGTACACGGTGACTGCACCAGCAGAATAGTGAGTGCAGCTCTGGAGTATAATACAGGATGTAACTCAGGATCAGTTCAGGATAAGTAATGTATGTACACAGTGACTCCACCAGCAGAATAGTGAGTGCAGCTCTGGAGTATCTTGCATTGCAAATGCTGTTTTGTAATAATTTCTCTGTGGTTGTCTCCATGCGTTCCCTTCTTGCTCCACCTGCACGTGATCTTGTCTCCTGCACCTGACACGATGGATGTTTTCACATTGTTACATCCTCATGAAATAATTAGCGGCTGCTCGGTTACCTGGTGCCCGTTCTGCTGTAGGACTGGTGTCCATTATCATAAGTTTCATGGATCCGATCTCATTGTTGGACTGGAGGGATCGGCATTGGGTGTCTGACTCTTTGCTGTGTCTTGTTGTGTTTAGTTTTATATTTGATAATTTTGTTTAAGTAACAAATTCCCTAAAAATACAAAATAAACATAAGAGATCTTAGGATTTTTGTATCTTGCAGTTACCCTCAAGGGCTCATGCACACAGCTGTTGGTCGGCTGTTCCGTGCCCATCGCACGGCAAAACATCCGTGCAGATTCCACAGACGGATCCAGACCCATTCAACTGGAGGCGCGGACAGAAACCCCACGGAAGCACTCCGTAGTGGTTCCGCACTGAACTTCCGGATTGCAGACCCATTAAAGCGATGCTTATTAAACCCGCTGTTTGTGAGCTACAACACGGTCATGGCCGGGCGACGGCCGAGTGCATGAGCCCTACGCTACATGGATCTGTTAATGTTTAGGCAGCCATCCTAGAAGTATAAGGCATAGGGCAGTGATGGACAACGTGCGGCTCTCCAGCTGTTGCAGAACTACAACTCCCAGCATGCAAAGCCTGTCTATAGCGATCAGCCTACTGCAGGGCATGGTGGGAGTTGTAGTTTAGCAACAGCTGGAGAGCCGCACGTTGCCCATCACTGGCATAGGGATAACTTTCCAACTGGAAAGCTTTCTATCAGCAGTAAAGGGAATCCCTGTTAGATCGGTGGGACCCTGACCAGCCTTAAGAATCGGGGTCCCGTTCCCTTACCCACATGACATGTGCACTGCCGCTCTACTCATTCTCTATGGGACGGCCTGATCCAACAGAGAATAAATGGAGCAGCAGGGAGCATGCTCGACCAATACTCCATTCAAACAATTAGTAACGTAGTGCATAAGGTTTAGGAATTCTATTCTTGGGATAGGTCGGGGTCCCAATAATTGGACTCCCATCGATCTATCAGGAATCCCCTTTCCTGGGCAGGTAAATGCCATAATATACCATCAGATCTAGCTCCGCCGTTCCCATTCTTCCCATCAGCAGCTAGGTTTTCCTGTGGTTGGCTGCTTGGCTCTGTATCGACATGGCCTGGCCAAGGAATAGTCCCTTGTGGACCCAGCAGACCTTCCGCTATACTCCTGATTTCTGGGACAGACATGCTCTTCTAATCCGGCTCTTCATGGTCCTGTGATGTCACATAAACCTCTTTACTATTGGAATTAGTGTGGGCGATCCATTCCCCCTAGAATTTAAAGGTATTTTCTTCTGAGAATCCAGTTCTTTCATAATCTGTACATTCTGCGTGCAGTAAGCGCCCTCTAGTGGTGGCTATAGGGAAGCCGGATTTTCCTGTTTCTGTCTATGCAGGGGATTTGGTGCTATGTAACAGGAAATAAGGGTTTCTTAATGCTACAAAGATGCATTTTTAAAACCAGAAGAGCATTTTCGACCTAAATGACATGTTAAAAGGGCAACATCCCCTTTAAGACCACGGGCTTGGACATATAGTATGGATTTCCAAAGTTTGGGCTGGTAATCCTCCCAGCATGCACCTGGCCCTTGGTCATTATATCCAGTCCATCCCGTTACCGGAGCACATTTGATTGCTGACCTGCTCCGACTGATACTGCGGACATTTAAGTTTAGCACCAGTTGTTTCTGTATTGAGGGTAAATTCTAAGGCAGGAAAACAAGAAATGCCTAATGTGAGTTATTCCCTACGGATATGGCAGCCGTGACACTTGACCCGGCCCACTTGTGATCTGACCACTTCTTCTCCATTCACATCCAAATCATGAGCAATGCACCGATTTGGTTACTTGGATTATGGCTGAAGTGGAGGGATCGGTCCTGGCAGTGAAAGGGTCCTGCTGAAATATGCAGCGGATAAGCAGATCAGGAAGGTTTGTGGAGGCAGAGTCCAATGTGTCAAGTCTACAGCTTTTGTTAAATGAGCCATGTCCCCAGTTAACCCCTCCTGGCCTTGGCAGGGACACGGGCAAAACATACTATGCATAGGTAATGCGAGGCCTGTACCCCCGACCCTCTTGTCTCCATTCATGGTCAACCAGATCCTTAATGGCCTTTAGTTTGGGGCACCTTGTAACTTCTGGAAATGCTCTGCAGATCTAACTCTAGAAGCTAGATTTTTCTCCAGTCACATCCAAAGCTGCATTCAGATTCCTGGTTGGTTGTGAAGTTCAGTTTCTGCATAGAGAGGACTGCAGTGATTTATAAGAAGCTGGAAAACCCTTGAGAACCTAAGGGGCCTGTCCTCCTCTAAATCTTGGAGGGGCGACTGAACAGTGGTCAGCGGTAGCTGGGGGTTTGGGGCACTTGTATAGAGTAATGAGGGTCTTGTGTCTCTACAGGGACTGGATCCAGCCTCCTCTCCACCGTGCAGGATCTGCCCTCCATCCCTTGGCTTTCCAAGTCTCGAGTGGAAAGACATCTTCAGATCATCTCCGTGTTACAATGGGTCATCTCCTTCCTAGCGATGGGTAAGATGTTGCACCGGTGACTCGAATTATGGCACCAAATAGTCTGAGCAGCTTTATAACGTTGTTTCTGTATAACAGGGGTGGCCTGCACCGTGATCCTCCTCTACCTCTTCTGCACGGACTGCTGGCTCATCGCTGCGTTATATCTGGCCTGGCTCGTGTTTGACTGGAATACACCCAATAAAGGTGAGGTTTGTGTCTCATTCCCAACAGCAGCAGAATGGTGCATAGAGATATTCACTGTCCCTATATGGGAAGTAAGAGAATTGACTTCTGGCTGCCACCACTAGGGGGAGTTCAATGCATATGGAATCATGCCGCTAGCACTGAACTCAATCAAGGCTGTATCAATCTGCATGCAATGAGCTCCCCCTAGTGGTGTGGTGGCTAGTGGTAGTCACTGTGACAGTATCACACAAGATGGAGAAGCGGCACTAGTCTTCAACTTAGCCTCACTAGTAGGTACAACATACAGATGCTTTATTATACTCCAGAGCTGCACTCACTATTCTGCTGGCGCAGTCACTGTGTACATACACTACATTACTTATCCTGTACTGATCCTGAGTTACATCAGGTATTCACCAGCAGAATTGGGAGTGCAGCTCAGAAGTAAAACAGGATGTAACTCGGGATCAGTACAGTATAAGTAAAGTAATGTATGTACACAGTGACTGCACCAGCCGAATAGTGAGTGCAGCTCTGGAGGATGAGTCGCTGTGTACATACATTACTTATCCTTTACTGATCCTGGGTTACATCCTGTATTATACTCCAGAGCTGCATTTACTATTCTGCTGGTGAATTCAGGATGAAACTCGGGATCAGTACAAGATAAGTAATGTATGTACAGTGACTCATCCTCCAGAGCTGCACTCACTATTCGGCTGGTGCAGTCACTGTGTACATACATTACATTACTTTTCCTGTACTGATCCTGAGTTACATCCTGTATTATACTCCAGAGCTGCACTCACTATTCTGTAAGACTAAGTATTCTTACACATCCTACTTATGAATTTCTGTAGCTTGCTGTCAGTGGGTGAAAGCTTTCCTAGTCTTCACTGAGGAGCTGACAACTGTGTCCAACTGGAACGGGTTCATTATAAAATAGCTGCTACGTGGTATCCAGTCCTGCACCTGTTGCAGTTGGACTTCTATAGCTACAATTGAGAAGTAAGCAAAGTTCCCATTCACTAACTGCAAGCGGTGATCTTGAAAATGTTGAATTGCTATCCTCCATGTGTTTTCTGCACCATATACCCCATGCTCACTCCCTCTCGGTTTAGCAGTGTCTGGACCACTCCTAAAACTGCCCATAGTAGCCAATCAGCCGCCACCTTATATTTTCCAAAGGAGCTCTGAGAAATGAAAGGTGGAATCTGATTGGTTCCTACGGGCAACTAAGCCAGTTCTACTTTACACCAGTTTTCCTCTCCGCAGTCACCATCTTATATTTAATTTGCTTTAACCCTTTCAGGTGGCAGACGATCCACATGGGTGAGGAACTGGGCCGTGTGGCGCTACTTCAGGGACTACTTTCCGATACGAGTGAGTCTGTGCAGAGTCATGACGCCTTTGTGGGTTCCCTGTCCATGACTTGATCTCTCCATGGACTTTGTATGTGGTCACTGTTGTTTTTCAGCCGGTGTGATTAAGCAGGAAGTGTACGTCAAACCTATTCTGTCCTAAAACTAGTAGCTTAGCAGATGTAGCAGAGCCGAGGTGGTTTGGTTTAACTGGTGGTATCAATAGTTGACACCTTTGAAAGATGAAGGCTAAGTTCAGGTGGGATCATGGTCTAAGGCTGAGACTCCTCTGCCCGGACTCTCAGGTTGACTCCGGGGACCCTGGGACTCTGTTTATATGGACTTTGACTGTGGAGTAGTCGTCTTATCTGAGACTGTTCCGGCATTGACCTTTGTCACAGTCTTTATAGGACTTGACAGATGCACAATCTTGAGGCTGTCACGCTTCCTTCATGTGCCCTTGTCAGTAGGCCTCGGGCCTGAGGTGCCACCTGCTGCCAAGAACCTGCAGACTTGTTGATCTGATAACTGAGCTTCTTACATGTGTCTTCCAGCTGGTGAAAACCCACAACCTGCTTCCCAGCCGCAACTACATCTTCGGCTACCACCCCCACGGTATCATGGGTCTGGGCGCCTTCTGTAACTTTGGTACCGAAGCCACCGGTGTCTCCAAGAAGTTCCCCGGTATTAAGCCGTACCTGGCCACGTTGGCTGGAAACTTCAGAATGCCGGTTCTAAGGGACTACCTAATGTCTGGAGGTAAGTTCTTGCTTCTTGGGTGAAGGGCAGCAACTTTAGGTGTCATTGGGAATTGTATTCTAAGTGATTGTCCACCACTGGCATCAATGGAGGATGTGGGTTATCCGGTGCCCCTCCATGGTCCTCTACGTCATGGCACCCAAACACGACATTGGTCCGTTCATTAGATGCCTGTCTGGGTTAAATCCTCAATATTGAGGAATGAGATGAAAGCTGAAGGTCTCAGATTGGTGACCCAAGACCCCCCCCCCCCCAACCATCTTCACGCTTTTCTTCCTGGAGGACTCAACACACAAGGATTTCATGACTATCCCATTGGTTTTAGTGCGCATGGTGTAATACCTCACTTCTCCTGTGGGTGTACTGTAGAGGAACTGATCACTTCTTACAAGATGCTCTACAGATTAAAGCTGATCGTTTAGGTTCACAGCAGAAGGACCTCCTGTGGTCAGGTTATTTTAGGGAATCCCTTCTAACACAAAGCATTGTCCAAAGAAGACACCGCTTTAAGATCTTTCCCTCTAGAACCCCAAACTTCCACCGATCAGTAGAACAGGGTCTTGAGACTTAATGGCCAGTCCCATAGATGAGTGGAGTAGTTCAGTTTACCTGTGGCATGAGCCTTGGGCTTCCATTTCAGTGACTGGTGGGGGGGTAGTCCCAGTAGTTGGACCCCCTCCTCCCCCCCCCACTGATCAGATTGATTGCCTTAGCTTGTGGATAGGTGATTGTTGGTCGTAGGGTAACCCCTTTAATCCTTACAGGGCTTATTTTGGATTACAAAAACATGGCTGCTTTCTACCAGAAATGGCGCCACATCCCCCTGCAGCTCTGCTCCATTCAGTACAATGGAGCTAAACTGCAGTACCAGACACTGCCTGTGGACAGCTGTGGCGCTGTTTCTAGAAGAGGGCAACCATGTTTCTCTAAGCCGTTCCTTATCTTCTGTCAAGCTTTATCTGATGGTTTCCTTAGGTTTCTGGGAAAGCTGTGTGAAACCAATATGGCTGCCATTGCAGCTGAAGCTAGGGCTGACATCTAGCTTTCTTGGGGGAAGAGGCACGTCTAAGGAACCTTCCAATAAAAGGATATTTAAACTAGACAACCCCTTTAAATGTTACTGCTCTTCAACAGATGGCTCCTGGGAATTAGAAACTTGTTTTGCAGAAACGGCACCACTTTTGTCAGTGGCCGTGTGTGGTATTGCAGCTCATCACAACTCGCTTGAGTGCTGCAAAACCAGACACAACCTAGGGACAAGAGGGGGCGCTGTTTCCTTAGTTTTTTCAGGAACGGGCTTCTCATTTTAAACCAGGAGATTCGGAGCTGTCGGAGGGATTTTCTTTTTTGCACCTTGTTGAATAGGGTTCCTCAGCGCGTGACCTTGGAGCTTCCGGTGTCCTCTGGCCGGCCATTGGTCTGATCATGGAAATAAAGTGTTTAACATGTCTGACTGAAATAGCCGTGCGGCCGTCTTCTAGCTGTGGCTTCGTTCCAATGTTTCTGCGGAGTCATGCCAGATTTTGTTGTGTTCTTCTGGTTGACATCTGACAGATCCAAGGTCATGGAACGAATGGTCACAATCCTTAGAACAGAACCCTGATTGACCACAACACACAGGCCGGGCATTGAGATTTGGGAAACTTGAGTCAATCTGAATGAGGGGGATAACGCGCATGTGTGCGGGGGGAGGGGGGAGAGTACTGTGCCTGTAAACTACATCATAGTAATCCACAAATTAATTCCAGCAATTCTGTTAATCTAAAGCCTCATGCACATGGCCGTTGTTGTGGTCCGCGTCCGAGACACCTATTTTGCGGCTCGGGCGTGGACCCGTTTACTTCAATGGGGCCGCAAAAGATGTGGACCGCACTCTATGTGCTGTCCGCATCCGTTGCTCCGTGCCCCTGCAAAAAAAAATAGAGCATGTCTTGTTCTTGTTCGTTTTGCAGACAAGAATAGGCATTTTTATAATGGGCCGCGTTCTGTTCCGCAAATTACGGAACGCGGAGCAGCTTCCGTGTTTTGCAGATCCATGGTTTGCGGACCGGAAAGCGCTAACGGTCATGTGCATGAGGCCTAAGGCTAATGCATTAAAGTAATTCACTAATGCTGCAGAACTGATGGCTGCTGCCCCCTGCTGGACAAAAAAAATATTATTCTCTGTAAAAATAGATAGGCAGGGGTCCACCTCGCCTTTCTGCTGCCTGGGGCAGCCATGACCGATCTCCATGATCCGTCCGCACCGTAAAAAAATAAGACCCGTTCTAATAAATGATATATATTTTTTGCAGTGCGGAGGCACGGACAGAAACACTCCTCCATAGTGGGTGCCCGCATATCATGGACCCGCTGTTTACGGGCAACAGCCGTGTGCATGAGGCCTAGTGCAGCCCCACATGTACTTCTTGCCCCCAGTGACATCTCCTCTGATGTAGACGTTCTGTATCTTCTCCTTTCAGACCAGACCGCCATGATTTTTCAGCCATATCTCGTCTCTGCAGAGTTTGGCACACAGACATCTTGGTTGACTACTTTTCCATCCTCCACCCCCAATACTGTGCCCACTGTGCTTCCCAGTGCTGTACTGCAGAAACAGATAACCTGGAGTACAAAGATGCAGTTGAATATGCAGAGATGGAAGAGCCCATTGCCCTTCTGCTGCCCCTTCCTGGTGCTGCCTGAGGGAATCGCCGCGCCTCACTGGCGGTGCACTGCTGTGAATAGGCATTAACTAGACTGCGGCGTGTAGCCTGTGGACCGTGGTACTTCACGAAGCATGCAGTTGCTCACTTGTAATGGTACAGCATGTGCCCCTGTGTATCCCTTAATATACCGCTTGTACCTAATGGCTAAATATTGCTTTGTTTTTACAGGAATCTGCCCAGTGAGCCGTGACACCATAGACTACATCCTCTCCAAAAATGGAACTGGAAACGCCATAGTGATAGTGGTCGGAGGTGCAGCGGAGTCCTTGAACTGCCAACCAGGGAAAAACTCTGTAACCCTAAAACAGAGGAAAGGATTTGTGAAGATTGCATTACAGCATGGGTAAGAACGAATATAGCAGTTATATTCCTGTACATAGGAGCAGTATTATAGTAGTTATATTCTTGTACATAGGAGGCAGTATTATAGTAGTTGTATTCCTGTACATGGGAGCAGTATTATAGTAGTTATATTCTTGTACATAGGAGCAGTATTATAGTAGTTATATTCTTGTACATAGAAGGCAGTATTTTAGAAGTTATATTCTTGTACATAGGAGCAGTATTGTAGTAGTTATATTCTTGTACATAGGAGGCAGTATTGTAGTAGTTATATTCTTGTACATAGAAGGCAGTATTTTAGAAGTTATATTCTTGTACATAGGAGCAGTATTGTAGTAGTTATATTCTTGTACATAGGAGCAGTATTATAGTAGTTATATTCCTGTACATAGGAGGCAGTATTATAGTAGCAGTATTATAGTAGTTATATTCTTGTACATAGGAGGCAGTATTATAGTAGTTATATTCTTGTACATAGGAGGCAGTATTATAGTAGCAGTATTATAGTAGTTATATTCTTGTACATAGGAGGCAGTATTATAATAGTTATATTCTTGTACATAGGAGGCAGTATTATAGTAGCAGTATTATAGTAGTTATATTCTTGTACATAGGAGGCAGTATTATAATAGTTATATTCTTGTACATAGGAGGCAGTATTATAGTAGTTATATTCTTGTACATAGGAGGCAGTATTATAGTAGTTATATTCTTGTACATAGGGGCAGTATTATAGTAGTTATATTCTTGTACATAGGAGGCAGTATTATAGTAGTTGTATTCCTGTACATAGGAGGCAGTATTATAGTAGTTGTATTCCTGTACATAGGAGGCAGTATTATAGTAGCAGTATTATAGTAGTTATATTCTTGTACATAGGAGGCAGTATTATAGTAGTTATATTCTTGTACATAGGAGGCAGTATTATAGTAGCAGTATTATAGTAGTTATATTCTTGTACATAGGAGGCAGTATTATAATAGTTATATTCTTGTACATAGGAGGCAGTATTATAGTAGCAGTATTATAGTAGTTATATTCTTGTACATAGGAGGCAGTATTATAATAGTTATATTCTTGTACATAGGAGGCAGTATTATAGTAGTTATATTCTTGTACATAGGAGGCAGTATTATAGTAGTTATATTCTTGTACATAGGGGCAGTATTATAGTAGTTATATTCTTGTACATAGGAGGCAGTATTATAGTAGTTGTATTCCTGTACATAGGAGGCAGTATTATAGTAGCAGTATTATAGTAGTTATATTCTTGTACATAGGAGGCAGTATTATAGTAGTTATATTCTTGTACATAGGGGCAGTATTATAGTAGTTATATTCTTGTACATAGGAGGCAGTATTATAGTAGTTATATTCTTGTATATAGGAGGCAGTATTATAGTAGTTGTATTAACACTAATCCTATGTACACAAATATAATTTCCAGCCAAAACAGCTTTGGGTCTTTATTGTAGTCAATTAAAATTCACAGACCCGTCAATCATGCATTTTGGATGCCTGAGCTCCCTTAATCATATGATACTTTGCCAACATGCTACCTGTATACCCCCCCCCCGCCATCAGGATAGTGGCCGTATTTGAACAATTTAAATAATTAACTCCTGAACAGCAGGGGTTTGTCATTGGGAAACAAATTAATGCAAAAAAGAGATTTCGCATAAAGAAAATATAAAAATAACACCAAAGAAAATGCATTTAACTTCAATTTATCCTTAATGGTGTAATAGTTTTTCGTTGTCTTTATATAAGTGTCTGAAAATCCATTGAGCCTCCACATTGAGAAGCTTACGATGGATATCTCTATCCCCCTCTGACATCGTAACTTTCTCTATCCCCCTGTACCTCCAGATGTGAGGTGTCCCTATTGTGGACATGCAGTATGTGGTGGGACACAGCAGAGGTTTTTAGGTTATTGCTTTTGTTATCTTTGTTCACACCATTGGAAAGATGCCTACGTGTTTTCACTGGACCGGCCATGCACCCCACATACTGGATGTTGCATGTTTCACAGGTAATTAGAGACACAACATTCTGAGAATTAGTTTTATTGAGAATTTTGAGCCCCTCAATTTGAAAACCTTAATGACCCCTCAAACAGCTGCATCTGGGGTGTCCACACCTGAATGTGCGGCTATCTTGTAACAACAATCTGTGTATTACGTCCTTTAGCCTTGGTGAAAGACTAGGAGATAGAATCTGTGCCTCTGCGGGACACAGACTACCGCCTGTGCATGAACCTGGATCGTGATATAGAATAGAAACCCATTTCTGGATGTTACTGATCGTTTGGTATTCAGTGTTCTATGGGGTAGAAAAAACACTGGTGGGCTCGCTGCAGTATCCAGAGAAGTTTTGGGGGATAATAAGGCCATTCTACTTCTGCAGTTCTCCATCACAGCTCGGGAGGCAGTTGAAGGATGAAAGTGAGCATGTGCGACCATCCCTGGTGCCAGTTTGAAAGCCTTCGAATATCTTTCATGGGACAACCCCTTTAAAAATCCACCCAGGATAACCATGATTGCAAAGCCTGGACTTGCTTTCTGAGGCTTCTCCCTTGTATTCCTGGAACCATATCCCGCGTCAGTTCCTATATTGGGACACCTGTATTAGTATTGGCAGAATAGAGTGGCACGCTGTACTTTTCCTGTGTGGTGTGAACTATTGCCCAGTCATTCCAATGAATCTTCTGTTTCCTCATTGTCAGCAGAGGGATCATCTTGTAGTTATTAGATATCGATTTACAAATTAATTGGAATGATTGTGCAATAGTTCACACCGCACACAGGAAAAGTACTGTGTGCAACACTATCCTGCCATTCCAGTAAAGGTGTCCCTGTCGGGGAACTGACGTGAGGATCACAAGCAAGAAGCCTCAGAAATCAAGGTCCGGCTTTGCAACTAGTTATCCTGGGTGGACTTTAAGTAGAGCTGATGGAATGGTGTCTGAGAAGTAGAATGGCCTTATTATCCCCCAAAACTGTTAACCCTGGACACTGCGGCGAGTCCACCAGTGTGTTGGGCCCCTGACTTGAAGAGCTCACACCACACGTGCACAGCCAACCACTTCTTCATTCTCCGCTATGATTGCCAGACATGGCAGAGCAAGGAACTCTCATAAAAGTGAATGGACGGTGGTTGCACTTGCGCAGTGTGCTCTGCTTCACTTACCTCTGGAACGGGCTCCTATCTGAGACTGATGGCATATACTATATTATCAATGTCTACTAGAGCCCCCTTTTTAATGACCTACCGGCTATGGACACCTTTAGAACTACTTGGGCTAAATAACTTGTTCAATAGAATTTATTTTTTTATTTTTTTTTAATTAAAATTTTCCTACAGGGCTGACCTTGTCCCCATCTATTCCTTTGGCGAGAATGAGGCTTACAAGCAAATTGTGTTTGAAGAAGGTTCTTGGGGCCGATGGCTACAGAGAAAATTCCAGAAATATGTTGGCTTTGCTCCATGTGTCTTCCACGGTTGTGGGTTCTTCTCCACTGACAGCTGGGGTTTGGTGCCCTATCCAAATCCCATCACCACTGTGGGTGAGTGATGCCCTGTATCTACATGTAATGTGGCCTCTTCAGATCTGACCTCCGTTTAGGACAGTTCCATTGCTTGGGGTGGGAAAGGATGGAAACTCGTGGATTTTAGTGTGGCAAAGGTCAGCAATTCTACAGTGTCCAAGGCTGATTGGTGCAAGGATAGGCCAACATATTGACTTGCTGTTGCCTAGGACAACATTTGGGATGGTTCCCACCCTATATTTTGACTAGTTGGTACAAAGTAATCTTCTGACCACCAACAAGGCCTGTTCTCTACCCCACTTGCAGGCTTCCACCTAGGCTGAGCTGCTGACCTTTATGATGGCATCATTTTTAAGGGGGGAATGTCAACTGCTAGTCTATTGGTCACCAATTGGCACTTAAGATAAGATCATGATGGACTGGAGGGTCTGTCGGGGATGGCCAAGCAGTCATTTTACAATTCTCCAAAAAGTAATGTGTTATCACATGATAAAGTAGTAATGATCTATAAATGTTTCTACTCCTCCAGTTGGAGAACCCATCACAGTCCCTAAAATGGAGCATCCAACCCAGAAGGACGTGGACCTCTACCACGGCATGTATCTGACCTCCCTTCAGAAGCTTTTTGACAAGTACAAGACCAAGTTTGGATTGTCGGAGTCTGATATATTGGAAATCAATTGAAGCTGCTGATAACTTAAGACCAAACCACGTTCTCTAGAAAGACTTATCTGGAACCCAACAAGCTGTTCAAGAGTCATCTCCATGAGCTTCATTAGTGACCAAGCTTTAATGTTTTGTCCTTTGTAGACCTGATAAAGCGGTTATCATTCTTGGTAATGACTGCATCCGCCATTAGCACTTACAGATGATGGATGGTTCTTGAACAGCTGGTGAGACGAACACTTTAGATGTAAGGACCTCTTGGCCTCATGGTCTACTGTTCTGCGCTAGAACTGAAAATGACTTGGATATTGGGTCCGGTCCGGAGATATCTGCTGCCTCACCATTTGGAAGGAAGATGCCCATTACACTTGACTGTCCCGGCCCAAGTGCTGTGGTTTCTGTTGGAGAAGGTCCATCATGGTAGAACCAGGAAGCTGGTTGACCCAAGGCATCTTGCTGCATGTGACCAATCTGTAGACTGTGTGGGTGAAGGGTATTTCCTACTAATAGATAATGTAGCCATTACTGTCAGTATTGTGTTTAGTATGTGCCCAACTCGAGTATCTGAATCTTTAAAGGGGTTTTCTCATTTTCTTAGTGGTCATGCTGTACAGCTCTATGATCTGTATCCGTTTATAATTGGTAGGGTGGCCTGAACCCTCCCCTCATCATAAAGTCATCACTTTATAAGATGGGAATACCCCTTTAAGTCTCCTTTCATTGCCCAATGCAGATTTTGGTGCCTAGTGATGCATCCTATGCTGGGGCCATCTTTGAAGAGCATGAGTTGCTTGTATTGGGGTACTTTCACACTTGCGTTATTCTTCTCCGGTATTAAGTTCCGTCCTAGGGGCTCAATACCGGAGGAAGCTGATCAGTTTTATCCCAATGCATTCTGAATGGAGAGCAATCCGTTTAGTGTGCATCAGGATGTCTTCAGTTCAGTCACTGTACGGTTTTCTGGACGGAAAAAATACAGCAGCATGCTGCGGTATATTTTCCATCCAAAGTTCCAGAACACTTGCCGGAATGTCGGCTCCGGTATTTCCCATTGAAATGCATTAATGCCAGATCTGGCCCCAAGTGTTCTGGAAAAAACTGATCCGGTTTTGCGGTCTGCACCTGCGCAGACCTTTAAAGACGTGAAAAAGATAAATGCCGGATCAGTTTTTCAGGATGCAATTCACAACCGTCTCTCCGGTTGTCAATGCATGTGAATCGCATCCGGATCCGTCTACAAATGGTATCCGTTTGCATACAGATTGCCGGTTCCGGCGACAGAACTGCCTACCGGAAACCAACAATGCAATTATGAAAGTACCCTAAGACAGTGTTTCCCAACCAGTGTGCCTCAGCTGTTGCAAAACTACAACTCCCAGCATGCCCGGATAGCCTTTGGCTGTGCGGGAATGCTGGGAGTTGTAGTTTTGCAACAGCTGGAGGCACACTGGTTGGGAAACGCTGCCCTAAGATATAGATAGATATAAATTTTTAAACTCTGATCTCAGATTGTGATATCATCAGAGGCATGGTGGTATCACTAGAACCAGGTCAGGACCAAGGCAGTCTTGGCTTTGACTTGGAAGACCATACCAGCTTCAAGAGAGGCCTCCATTATACCGATTCATTCGTAGACACTGGTCTCTCTGGACTAGAATACCATTTAGGGCTCATTAGGAGCTTCCTAAATATGGTTGCCAAGTGGCCTCTTCCATAGTTCATTCTCCCCTTCCACCCCCCATGGAATAGAAGGGTGTTCTGAGCTGTCAGGTCCATAGGTCAGCCAAAACTTTGTGGTGGTCTGTTATCAGCTGCATTGGCTTGGAGACCTACAACCTTGAGGTCCCATCTGTTTCTATAATCACATCACTAGGTTGAAAAGACATAGTGGCAATTGGTCCGTGCCAGTTGCCTAATCATGACACGTAGGACCTCTGTTGAAGACTGACCAAAATTGGTGTCTGCTCAATGTCTGTGTGCTGCTTTAGGTAGAACAGCACTAAGGGATGACCTTGAAATACCCCCCTCCCCCCAAATATGTCCTTCTCTTGATTTTTGGAAAATTCTACTCTTCAGGCTGTGCTCTCTAACAGCCTTTCTGTAATTGGCGCTGGCACTTCTATATACCCATAGATCGGAGTTGGCACATCCTGAACCTCGTCTCTCAGCACAAGGAGTTTGACTCCCTTTTCTCATAGCACAAGCAATGCAAGTTGGTAGTGAGCCCCTTTTTTTTTTTTTTTTTTTTTTTTTCTCTAAGGGCAAAAACCAAAACTTTTTTTCATATAGATGGTGCCGGGTTCACACTAGCCCAAATCTGATCTAAACTATTTTAGCCCACTGATGTGGCACAAGTCTCCAACCAATGACTGCTCCCAGCTGCAAGCTGTCAGGGCATGCTAGGAGTTGTAGTCTTGCTAGAGCCATGGTTATTGACATTCTTAATCCCTTGTGCCAGTGTGGACCCAACCGAAAAGCTTTCCTGCCCACCATTCAGCTATAAGAATGTCTTTGTTCTCTTCTCTGTATAGGTACATGTTGGGAAGATGCATTTGGGAAGTGCAATTTATTTGCTTTTTTTTTTTTTTTTTTTTTTTTTTTTACTGTACGATTGTAGATTTTTTTTTTTTTCCAATGAATGATGAAACGGTCGGCTGTGTGATGTTCATCATTAGATGCACCTCATGCGACCCTCTTCCTGGAGCAAATACAATGTGACCCATGAATGTCCAATGCATCTGTAACGTGCCTTGATCTGTTCTGGACTGTGTGATGTGTATGGGTTTTTGTTTTCTTTCAGTTTGCTGGAATATATTCTTCATTTATCTTATTTTTGTACAAGTCAATGTAAATAAATGTATGATGTCACTTCTAGAAGGTTCTTGGATTCTACGTGCAGGACCCTTTAAATTGCTTTCCAAAAAATGATGGTTGCCGGTTGACTTCAGTAGAATCAACTTGATCGATTCCATACCACACGTAAAGACAAATATAAAGTTTGTCACAACCTCGTTGATCCTTCTGCTCACATCACCGTAGCCCCCCCCCACCACCTGCAGCCTTCTCAGCTTGTGCCCCTTCGTGAAGACCCTTGACAGACACACAGCGGAGTTCACTGATCATAGCAGCCGACCCTTGTCCGTGATGCCTGTAGATAAGCCGTAGCTGCACATCCCACACAAGACTGTGGTGCCCCCAGCAGGACTCCCCTAGCACCGGTCACAGCTGTCCTCCTCTACTGCAAAAAGTCCCCATTTCATCCCTGGGCCAGAGCCCCACAGACATCCCTGCTTCCATTTCAGAGCACAGCAAGGGAAAGGACACGGGACAGCTCTGTCCTCCTAGTGCTCTCACCACCACCGTGCTCTTCACTGGCTAATGCAGCTACTGATGAGAAGGTGGCTCCAGGTGGTGCTTGCACAATGTTCTAAAATGGAAACTTCTATTAAGCTGTGCCATGGCACAGCTTAGTATGGGAAAAATGGCAGTCTCTGTATTGAACCAAACTGTCTTAAGTATCAATGCATGGATACCCAGTATCCCTACTCCTGAATGCTAACTGGTAGGGGTGCGGGGGCATCGGGCACCCTTTGATCAAATATTGATGACCTAGTGCTGGGTCAGAAATGGTTAAATCCTGCAAAAGCGCTAAGAGTGCATTCAGATGACGTATGTATTTTGCAGTGTGCAAAATGCAGATCCGCAAAAAATACAACTGGCATCAATAGTGCATTTTTATTTATTTTGGTAGATCCATTGTAACAATGTGCCTATACTTGTCCACAAAACAGACAAGAATAGGACTTTTTTTTTTTTTTTTTTTGCGGGGCTACGGAATGGACATACGGATGCGTACAGCGCATGGTGAGGTTTGCAGTCCACAAAAAATGTGGCTCGGATTCAGAACAAAGATGCGGTTGTGTGAATGGGGCCTAAAGGTGAATTCCAGCTTCAGCAAATGTTGTACAATTTTCCAATATACTTTTTGCATCAATTCCACTGGTTTTTATCCTAAAGTAAATACTGAAATCTTCACACTCCAGTCGCCTCTAAAGCTGCATTTACCATTCTGTTGGTTGGAGTCAGCACTGGTAAGTCACACCTTTAACCCTTAGGCCTCTTTTCACACGAGCGTGTCCGGATGCGTTCAGTAAAAACTGTGCGATTTCACAGGCAAAGCCATTCCGTTTTGCCTGCGATTGCGTTCAGTTTTAATCGCGTGGGTGCAATGTGTTTTTCACGCGTGTGATAAAAAAAAAACTGTAGGTTTGCAAACAACATCTCTTGGCAACTATCAGTGAAAAACGCATCGCAACCACACCTGCTCGCGGATGCAATCCGTTTTTCACGCAGCCCCATTAACTTCTATGGGGGCTGCGTTGCATGAAAATTGCACAATATAGAGCATGCTGCGATTTTCACACAACGCAGAAGTGATGCATGAAAATCACCGCTCATCTGCACAGCTCCATTGAAGTGAATGGGTCCGGATTCAGTGCGGGTGCAATGCGTCCACCTCACACACTGCATTGGTGTGGAAAACTCGCCTGTGTGAACCCAGCCTTAGTGTAGGATCTCGTGCTAAAGAGATCGCCTTGCCGGTGACTAAAAGGCACAAACTTTGTAAAAAAATGTATTTGCCAAGAAGCGATGAAAAAATTAAATCTCCGTTGCACTCTTCACTGCAATAAAAATTTTCTAAATTGAATAGTATGAGTGTTTTTCAGATGCAGTGATTCCCATGTATATTTTTATATATTTTTTGGGGGGGTTTTTAGCCCCTCTAGGAGGCTACAATGTACTCTGGGGATGCCGATATTAACCTGGAAGCACACTGCCAGAGTTTGTCATCATTTAGATACCATGATCACATTTGAACACGGCATCTAAGGCTGTAATGTCAGCGATCATTCTCACTGGTCACGGACATCAGTCGCAGGCATCTGCTGTTAGAAACAGCAGAGCCTTGTCGGATATGGCTCTAAAGACCGCCGTACATATACAACACTGGTAGCAAAGGGGTTGGTATTGGTCGCATATCGAGAACATTTTCCTATGCTAACTAAAATGAAAGGATGCTCTGATATCAGAGTGGAGCAGCTGCCACATGAGAGCCTTTCCATTCTGCTAATAATATATCTGCCTGCAGCCACCACTAGGGGGAGCTCACTGTGCATTGATTATCCATTGAACTCTATAATAAACTATTGCTTGCTCCCTCTAGTGGTGGCTGCCAGAATTTCCTCACTTGCTTGGAATACAGCACATCAGGCAGATATGATGAATAGACATGCACTTGATTTTATCTCTACACATCACAGTGATCATTCTGTCGCTCTGGGAAATGAGGAGGGGTCCGGTTTGGAGACGTCACCCCCATCACATCAGTCCACGGTGCTACTGAGATGACCCTTCCTTGGCTCTACTTTAAGCTGGATACATAATTGGAAAATGTCACTGAACAGTATATTTACCCTTAAAACGTCACTTTTGTTAATAATACCTAAAAATGTATATATACTGTGGGGAGTTGCTCTGGTAGACAGCGGTGCGGGTGCAGTATAGAGGCAAAGAGAGTCCAGGTAGTGCAGCAAACAGTGTTTTATTTCACACTTGCACAAACAAAACTCAAAACAGTCACTTAGTGTTACTTCACACACAGCAAAAACTTGAGGCAAAACAAAAGTCCAAGACTGAATCAAATTCACCTGTGTGGTTTAGGTGCGTGTTCACACCCGGCTGTCAGCCCAGCCGCAGGAAAGTCCAACCTCAGGCTTCCAGGCAGACTGCACGCCTCTTTGCAAGCTCTTGCTTCCAGGCCCTGAGAGCTCCACAGTAACGCCGGCAGCTTCCAGGTAAATCACTTGAAATCCTAGGTGTCAGTTCACACCTGGCTGAATGCTCAGCAACACAAAAAGTCCACTGACCGTCTTTACATGGCCTGTTCTCCTGACACACAGGTCTCAGCTTTTCAGCCCAGCACAGGGCTCAGATCCCAAACACAGAGAGACCCACTTGCATGAAGCTAGCTGTCTTAAGTGCAGCTAGGTAAACACCCAAAAAACCCGGACCGGCACCTAAAA
The DNA here is from genome assembly GCA_033119425.1 of Bufotes viridis. NCBI lineage: Eukaryota > Metazoa > Chordata > Amphibia > Anura > Bufonidae > Bufotes > Bufotes viridis. The sequence continues at coordinate 495,395,889 of CM065591.1, read as the reverse complement.
TCTGGTCCAGTATTTGCCCTCACCTGGCTGCAATCAACCCAGCAGCACAGGCTGAGAGGAAAATACCTGTTTTTTACCACAAAACCTCTCACTGTGTCACATACCCCCCCCCCCTTTGTTCAACCCTGAGGGGGTGAACACACGCCAGACAGTATACCCAGAACCGGGCACTCGCATTTCCCTGTAACTGCCCTGCTCTGTGTTCCACTGAAAATCTAAAGTTCTGAAGTCACCCGAACCCTCTGGTGACCCAGGACTTTCCTTCTTTGTCCAGATGGGGACAGGCTGCGGCCAACCCCATATCACTCTTTCAGAGATGGCTTGTCGCACGAGCCACGGGCACCTGGTACGGCTTTTAACCAGACTTTTGCCTGGGGCTCAGTGACAATATCACGGTGAGTTATGGAAGGGCATTCAGGGAAATCACAGAACACCTCTGTGTTCCGACTAACAAACTCCTTGGCTCTCCGAGTCTGTTCAGTGGAAAGGCTGCCAGTAATTTTATCTGTGGCAGCCGCTTCCTGTTAGCAGACAGAGGGACCGGAATCTCTTTCCCTAGATAAACCGGCCGCGGGTTGTTCTCAATACAAGTCTCTCTAACCTTCCAAGGTTTCCGTAAATTTACATGGTAGACCGGCTCCGGCTTTTGCAGTCCTGGCTGGTGTACCTTGTAATTTGGGTCTCCAACTTTCTGTGCTATATTATAGGTCCCTTCCCTAGCGCTGTCCTTACTGTCCACAGGTGGCCCAACAACCAAAACCGGGTCCCTTTGGCTACGGACCCCAGACACTCGATTGCAGGTCCGGCTTTGGCCTGGCTGAGCCACCTTCCTATGTTTTCTACCTATCCTACTAAGGGGACTGTCTTCCCCTCACCCACCGGACCTACTGTGGGTCCCTCTGCCTTGGGTTTCTGGGGTTCTAACACCTCAGCTGGGCTAGGCCTCACTACTGGGAGTTTTCCTACCTGTCTAGGAACTGTACGTACAATGGCCGGCCACAGGGCTGGGAACAATGGAAAGTCTTTTCCTATTATCACATCATAGGGCATACTCGTGGTTACAGCCACCTCATGGACCTGCCTGCCGGCACACGTGTTTACAGACAACAGAGCAGTGGGGTATTCTTTTAAATCTCCATGAATGCTGAAAACCCCGACTCTCCGGCCTGTAAACTCTGTGGGTCGCACCAGGGAAGCCCTCACCAGGGTCACCTGACTCCCGAATCCAGCAGAGCTGCCACTGGAGTGTCTCCCACCTCCACCCGACACAAATGTTCATCATGGTTAACCTCTGACACATCGACCCTTCTGGCATACAATGACTGTCGATACCCAAAGTTTACATCCATGGGCTCACCCAGGAGGGGACAGTTGGCCCGTACATGGCCAGGCTCCTGGCACCGCCAGCAGATTATAGAGTCCCGATCCCCAAAGGGCACATCCCGTGCGGTCTTTCTCAGCTCAGGCCGCAGGGTCTGGGAGGGGATTTTCTGGGTTTTATTACTCCCTTCCCCGGAGTTCCCCCTTAAGTTCCTCAGTAGCCCCATAACGTTCGACCAGGTCCACCATCTCCAGGGCACTAGTAGGAGAGGTCTGGCCAACCCAGCGCTGGAGGGGTAGTGGCAATGCCCTCCAGAATTTGTCAGCTACAATACGGTCCAGCATAGCAGTGGGACTAAGTACGTCAGGCGGCAACCATTTTTGTAAGAGTTTTAGCAAATTGTAATACTGGGGTCGTGCTGGCTCAGCTGGGTTAAACTCCCACTGATGTACCCGCTGGGCCCTGACCAACACATTCACCCCCAGTCTTGCCAGGATCTCACCCTTGACCACAGAGTAGTCTGCCGCTTGGTCGTCCGGTAAATCAAAGTAAACCTGTTGGGGTCCTGACGCCAGAAACGGAGCGATGACCTCGGCCCACTGGTTTCGGGGTAGTCTCTCTCTCACGGCCACCTTTTCGAACATCGCCAAGTAGGTTTCAACATCATCTGTCGGTGTCATCTTGGGAACGGCCATGCGGACTGCTTTCCGGGCATCGTGCACTCCCTGAGGCATCCCTGACTTTTCTAGCACCATTACGTGTTGCAGCAGCCGCTGGTTCGTGTCCTGCTGTCGCTGATTAGCCTCTAGCAGTTGTCTGTTCGTCTCTTGCTGCTGTGCGATGGCCTGCTGTTGGACAAGTAAGGCTTCCTCATGTCTCTTTTGCTGTTGTGCGATGGCCTGCTGTTGGACATCCATGGCCTGCTGTTGCTTTAAGTTGGCCTGGACAAGCTGCTTTATCATCTCCTCCATCTTGTCCTGTGTTGGTGGTTGCAGCTTGGCAGGCTTAATCCAGGACATACAACAGTGCCCAAAAAAAAAATAATGCTACGAAAAGTTTTGGCTTCCCGCCAGCCTCACTGCAATTGCCCGCATCCTCCACCAAATGTGGGGAGTTGCTCTGGTAGACAGCGGTGCGGGTGCTGTATAGAGGCAAAGAGAGTCCAGGTAGTGCAGCAAACAGTGTTTTATTTCACACTTGCACAAACAAAACTCAAAACAGTCACTTAGTGTTACTTCACACACAGCAAAAACTTGAGGCAAAACAAAAGTCCAAGACTGAATCAAATTCACCTGTGTGGTTTAGGTGCGTGTTCACACCCGGCTGTCAGCCCAGCCGCAGGAAAGTCCAACCTCAGGCTTCCAGGCAGACTGCACGCCTCTTTGCAAGCTCTTGCTTCCAGGCCCTGAGAGCTCCACAGTAACGCCGGCAGCTTCCAGGTAAATCACTTGAAATCCTAGGTGTCAGTTCACACCTGGCTGAATGCTCAGCAACACAAAAAGTCCACTGACCGTCTTTACATGGCCTGCTCTTCTGACACACAGGTCTCAGCTTTTCAGCCCAGCACAGGGCTCAGATCCCAAACACAGAGAGACCCACTTGCATGAAGCTAGCTGTCTTAAGTGCAGCTAGGTAAACACCCAAAAAACCCGGACCGGCACCTAAAATCCGGTCCAGTATTTGCCCTCACCTGGCTGCAATCAACCCAGCAGCACAGGCTGAGAGGAAAATACCTGTTTTTTACCACAAAACCTCTCACTGTGTCACAATACCCACATCAAAAAGAAAACACAAATATATAAAAAATAATTATTATGGAGATAATAAACGCAGTGTAGGGATTGTAATAGATTTACACTAGTTACCACAATTGTGGCTTCTCGCGGTACTTCGTATTTAGATGATGGAGGGATTGAATTCTCGACGTCACTTGGTGAGGATACTTGGAGGTAAGATGTCGCCACTGTTAATCCATGGATCTCTGAACAATTCAGCGGGAGCACAAATACTATTAATAAGAACAAGTCCGCTTTTAGGCATCGGGATACTTTCCCTGAGATGCTATACTGTCCCTGCCTAAAAGCGGAGTAATCGCCCCGAAAGGGGTGGCCCCACTCATTGGTGGCTGTACCCTCACCTAAAAAACCGTACCGATCCAGAAGTTCCCAAGGGCGATGATTCCTTATTTTCAATCAATTTCCCATCAGTGGGTAAATTCTCTAATCTTCAATTGTCCCGACGCGTTTCCCCTACTTGTACTATGCCGCTTCATCAGGGGACCAAGTATAAAAAATGCACAGTGGCATATAGAGGATAAGTGGCCAATGGATGTAATGACCTGCGGGCGGCACTTAGAGTTTGGGGCCGCAGGTTTAAATACCCTATGTCCATTAGATGCCGGCGCCTATCGGATTCCATTGCGCACGCGCCAAGCAAAGCGCGGGCATAGCTATTGTGCACGCGCCTGCTAGATATTAAACATAGGAGCAATGTCCAATGCACGTGCACCTGCCGGTAATTACGTGCCGCACAGCGCATGTGCACGTTCCGTAGTTAGGGAATCGGCTCTGCTGGCAAGCGGCAGCAGATGGTTCAACAGCGCATGCGTGGAGCTCGGTAATCTGATGTGCCCTACATATGCCTATCCATAGCTTATAGAAAAAAATGCCCCAAAAACGGGGCCTTGGATGCCTATATTTTATATATGTGTAGCATCCCCAAGTCAGGGCAATGTGTGGAACTAACCTGGGGAATGCCAGTGATGGAGAGGCCGGCACGCTGCTCCTCTGGGGCACTCTCTGGGTTCTTGAGGGACACAGCCAGGTGGAAGGTGAGGTGCCCTTGGTGTTATAGTTTAACGTGCCTATGGCTAAGTCCCTGATATGTCGTGACGCCAGTGCCAGTAAACGGTGGCACACCGTATTTACAGTAGGAATAACAGAGGTGCAGACTGGTAACTTGAAAACAGAATTCAAACTTTACTGAAGACAGTGATGATACAGTAAGCAGTCTTTCCAACAGTTCCTTTTGCAGACAATCAAAATTGCAGTGGTCTTACATCCAGCAAGGTTAAACAGAGGGTGATAATACAGGACTTGGAATTGCAGGTGAACCTTACTTTCTTCCTGACTCGTCCTGACTGGAATTGATGCTTCAAGGCCCCAATGCCCTACTTCTGGCTTATATCCTTGAATCTCCAGTTTATAGAGTACCTCCTCTTGACGTTTAGTACCTCTTGCTCTAGGGATTGCCTCCAGGTTGACTTCTGCTGAACTGGCCTAGGCCTGAGACATGTGGCCTTCACAGACTCCAGGGTCTGCACTGCACTAGCCTGCCTTGGCCTAGCTATATATATAAACTGCTCACCAGCTCCCCAGTGGTCCAATACCCAAATGACACCCTTCAACATTGCTGCAGGCAATTACATGAAACACACAGCATAACAGAATGGTGGTAAACGGGTATCAAAGTGCCCGTATACTGCATACCCCACAACTTTAAACTGAGTACGACCTCGTACTCCACCACAGGGTCCACCCAGCTGGATTCATCTCCTGAAAGACAAAAGGAAAACATGCAGGCATACATAAACACAAATGAATGACATCTGCATAATTTATATCAGGTCCAGCTGGAAAAGGTGGAGCGCGGTGACAAGGGGCGTCGCTCTCTTCCTTCAGGATAAAGAGTGGAACTGGGGCGCTGACCTGGCACAGCGGATGTTAGGGAATACCAGGATAGTCCATGACAATGAGTGAGTCCATAAAAACATATCACAGAGGCTCGCACATAGGGAGTCCATCTCTGGGCACAAACTTAAGAAGGATGATGCTCACACAGAGGTTCCCTGGGGGTGTATCACAGGCAAGGGCTCGCGTGGAGGAGTCCATTCTTGCGCACAAACGTCAAGCAAGGTATTTCCAGTAGTAACTGCCCGGGAGGAGACACCACCAGTGTAATCAAAGTCCCCTAAACGGACTGGCGGACGTCCCCTGTTCATCCGGGTGGACCTTCTCAACACAGGAGTTTCCTCCTCCCTTAGCACCGAGGTAGAAGGGAGAGGAGCCACAGGAGGGTCCCCACCAGTGGGACCCTGGTCAGGAACAACAGGAGCCGGAGGATCCTCTACAAGGGGACTGGATCCGGGACATTTTGAACCGGCTCTTCCGGAGGTGAAGGCACAGTAGGTGCTGGAGCGGGCACCAACAAATTTAACCAAGGTGTGAGGAACCAATGGAGTGGTTCAGCATCATTGACTAGATCCGCCACAGCCTGCATAGGCTCCACAGGCTGAGCAGAAAGTCCTGGCACAGGAGACTGGGGTCCGGAGTCTCCAGCAGTGGGCCCCTTTGTCATGCAGAGTTTTAGGCGGTTTCTGTGAACAATTTGGGGACCTTTACCCTCTCGGGTGACCTCATAGGTATGAGTTTCAGCATTAGGGATGGCAGACACAAGATAGGGAGTTCTCTCCCATTTACTGTCCAGCTTACTGGTACGGTGATTGTTCTTCAACCACACGGTGTCCCCACAGCCAAGGGCTCTGCATGGGCCGCCAAATCATAGTCTTTTTGTTGTCGCTCCCGGGCACCTTCCATGCGCTCCTGGACAATTTCTTTGGCATTAAGCAAGCGCCTTTGATGTTCCGCTACCCAGTCAGTTTTAGGCAGGGGATTAATGTCATCCAGCACTTGTACATCCAGGGAATGATCTGCAGGCAATTTACCCTGACGCCCAAACAACAAGTAGAAAGGAGTGTATCCAGTGGAACAATGGATAGTATTATTGTACGTATACATGAGCTGTGGTAACAGGTTAGGCCAATCTCCTCTGGTCTCAGGAGGCACGGCTCTCAACATTTCAATCAGGGTCTGATTCATCTTTTCACAGAGTCCATTACCTTGTGGATGATAGGCCGTGGTCCGGACCTTTTGGCAATTGTGTAGTCGGCACAGCTCCTGGAACAGATGAGACTCAAACGCAGACCCCTGATCGGTGAGGATCTTTTCTGGGCAGCCGTAAGGCAGGAGGAAGTGCTTCCAGAACAATTCAGCGGTCGTCTTGGCTGTCAGGTCCTTCACAGGCACTGCTACGGCAAACTTAGTGAAATGGTCAATAATAGTCATGGCATAGGCATACCCTGAGCGACTGGGTTCTAACTTTACGTGGTCAATCGCAACCAGTTCAAGAGGGGCGGTACTTATAATAGGGTGCAGCGGTGCTCTCTGATCATGATGTTCACCTCTCTTTAGGGCACAGGCTGTACATTCCCGACACCACCTCTCAATGTCCTCTCTGATTCCAACCCAGTAGAACCGCCTACGGATAGTGGCCTCAGTCTTTTGAACCCCAAAATGTCCAGACTTATCATGATACATTTCTAGAACCATACCTGCATCACGACGTGGGATGAGGATCTGGTGCACTCTGTCATTCGACACTGGATCCAGGCTTCGTCGCAGCAACAGGCCTTTTGAAGGAACAGTTGTTGACGTTGCTTCCACAATTTGAGGAGTTCTGGGTCTGCGGTCTTTCGCCGAATTCTTTCAGGGGTTCTGCCACTGATGAAGAAGTCCAGCAGTTCACCGAGAACTCTACTCTCTGATTGCAACTTAATCCACTTTTCTTCTCTGGATGCAGGCTTATCAAAGGATGGTGGGTCAGAGGTTCCACTGTTGGCAGCTTGAGCTTGGTCCTGTTGAGCAAACCTGTTATAAAATGCTGGCATCTCTACATCTTCCCAGGCATCCCGTTTGTCATCTGGTGCTATCTCAGTGGGGAGCCTTGACAGGGCATCAGCATTATCGCTTGAACGGCCAGCCCGGTATTTTACAGTGAAGTCGTAATTAGCAAGGCGGGAGGCCCATCTCTGTTCTAAGGCCCCCAGTTTGGCGGTGTTCAGGTGGGCCAGAGGATTATTATCAGTGAAGGCAATAAATGGAGTGGCAGCCAAATAGTCCTTGAATTTTTCTGTTACCGCCCACACTAAGGCCAGAAACTCTAATTTGAAAGAGCTATAATTCTGATCATTCTTTTCAGCTCCCTTTAAGGACCGACTGGCATAAGCTATCACCCTCTCTTTCCCTTCTTGCACTTGAGCCAGCACTGCTCCCAGGCCTTTCTTACTGGCATCTGTGTAAAGGTGAAATGGCTTACTGTAATCTGGGTACCCCAGCACAGGAGGTTCAGTCAACTTCTTCTTTAACAACTGAAATGCAACCTCCCTCTCTTCACTCCATTCAATGGGGATAGGAGTCTTTGGGCTCTTTTTGGTTGCCCCCTCAGGAGTTCTTGGATTGGATCCGCTATTTGAGCGAAGTGGGGGATAAAGCGCCGGTAGTAGCCAGCGAAGCTAAGGAAACTCCTCACTTCCTTCACTGTAGTGGGGACCGGCCAATTTCGGACAGCAGCCAACTTATCAGGATCAGGCTGGACCCCTCTGCGCTTACAACATGTCCCAAGTATTTTACAGCAGGTTTCAGCAGGTGACATTTGGACGGTTTAATCTTGAGGCCGTATTTAATAAGGATTTCAAACACCTCAGCTAGATGCTGTAAATGGTCCTCATACGTTTTAGAGTAGATGATAACGTCATCCAGGTACAACAGCACCGTCTCAAAGTTCTTATGGCCTAAGCACCGCTCCATTAATCTTTGAAAGGTCCCGGGGCATTACACAGTCCAAATGGCATGCAATTAAATTCAAACAGGCCCATAGGGGTGGTGAAAGCAGTCTTTTCCCTATCTTCAGGGGCCATGGGCACTTGCCAATATCCGCTGGTTAAATCTAAGGTGGAGAAATAGGCGGAGGAGCCTAGAGCAGTTAGAGACTCCTCAATACGTGGCAATGGGTAAGCATCTTTGTGAGTGATCTGATTTATCTTTCTATAGTCTACACAAAATCGGATGCCACCATCTTTCTTTTTACTAAAACCAGGGGGCAGCCCAGGGACTACGACTGTCCCGGATTACGTTTGAGTCTTTCATTTCTTGGATCATCTCTTTAACAGTTTGGTAGGAAGTCGGTGGTATGGGTCTATACCTCTCTTTAATGGGAGGATGAGAGCCAGTGGGTATGGTGTGTTGGATAACACTGACCTCTCCATAGTCCGTTGCATGCTTACTGAAGGCTTGATGATGTTGCTTTACTAGGTTCAGGAGTCCCTCTAGTTGATGCTGCGGGGTAGCTTCGTCCCCGACATGGAGTTCCTTCCACCAGGGCACTGGAGAGTCGTCCGCAGGAAGAGGTCCTCGAGTGGCAGCTGATGGCTTCTCGGTGACAGGCAGGCGGATGACATCCTGGAAGGAAACCTGGGAAAGCTGGGCAACAGGACAGTGCTTAGTAAGCACAGCAGGATGATCGCTGAGGTTAATCAGACGGACAGGTACTTTACCTTGGGAGACGGTCGCCAGGCACTTGGCAGCTCTCACATATGGGTAGTTCTCCATCTGGACAGGTTCCACCAGGGCCGGATAGTCTTGGCCCTGGACTCCCAGGACAGCACGGCACCACAGGAGGGTTTGAGAGTTTGGAGGTAGAGTCACTGGTCTATTATCACCGATCCTGGCGGTGCAGATCTCTCCTTTTTCATTTGCAAACCTCTGCTGAGCACACAGTACGCTGATGGTCTTTTGGAGGACCTTCTTGGAGGCAGAGGAAGCTGCAGGCAGGGACTGATGGAGAGCTTCAAGTACCTCAGGGTAGCAATTTTTGAAAACATTAGTCCCAACAATCACAGGGTGGCCCCTTTATCCCCGGTTTGTACCACGATCACTCCTTGCTGTGGTAAAGTGGCTTCTCCCACCTGGAGCGTAGGTTCCCAGTATCCATGGACCTTTATGGGCTTGCCATTGCTTGCAATTATCTCCAACCAGGACTCAGGTGGCTGGGTAAGCAGGCTGGAACTCCAGAACTGATTAAAGGTGGACTGCTGAATAGTGGTGACTTGAGATCCAGTGTCCAGCAACGCTTCAAAAGGCACTCCATTGATCCGGACGTTTATTTTGGGACGGGACCCCACATAACGGGCATCCAGTTTGGATCCCTTGGACCTGTTGTTCTACCTCCCGAGGGGCGGTCCTCAGCCTCGAGGGTGACCCGCTTAACTGCCAGCAAGTAGATTCAGTATGACCCAACTTCTTGCAGTAATTACAGGAAGGTCGCTTATGGTTCCTAAACCGGTCACTTGAACGCCTTCCAGGATCTCTGGGATAAACTTCTTGATACGCAGGGGGCCAGGCTTTTGAGGCAAAAGGAGTTCATCTTCCAGCATTAAGGGTTTCTCCCACTCTTCCAGTTTCCTGCAGACTTTTTCCAGGCTCTTAGTGAGGTAATTGACCTGTTCCATCAGAGCAGCCACTGTATCAGGAACTGGAGTCTGGGCGGCTTGGCTGGCCCCTGGCAGGCTGGTATCCGTCAGCTTGGGATTACGGACAGGAGGCTCGGGATGGGCCACTGGTTCCGTTGGCAGATGTTGTCCCAGAATACTGATGGCCAGTTCTTTAAAGTCCAGGAAAACACTGTTAGGGTGCTGAGCCGACAACATTTTCAATTGTGTCTTTAAAGATTCGCTATTCACACCCGCAATAAATTGCTCTCTCAGAGTTTGATCCTGGGTGTCAACCTCTCTAGGGTCTATATGAATGACAGCCCTCCAGGCCTCCTGGAGGGATAAAGCAAAATCACGAAGTGACTCACCAGGCTTTTGTTTCTTGCTGAAGAAGCGCATCTTTATTTCAGACACCGTCCTGACTTCAAAGGTAGTGCTGAGGCGGTCAAAGATCTGCTCTATGGTGCTCCTCTCAGAACTGGGCCAGGACATGACTTCTCGACGGGCCGCTCCTTCCAACTGGGCTAACAGAATCTCCATTTGCTGCCCGGGTTAATAGGATAGAGTCGGAACAGAGCCAGGATTTTGTCTTGGAAGTCTTTTAAATTATGAGCCTCCCGGCATAACGGGGAAACCATGGAGCCCCAAAGTAGTATGGCATCGCCAGCGGCATCATGTTGACAGGCGTAATACCGTTGGTGGCCACTGGCTCCCTGGGGGCAGGCTGCTCGGCTGCTTCTGAGTCCGACATGATGCAGATTATTTGGTTGAGCGGTCCCTTTAAGAGGTAGCGATAGGTCCGATGTCGCGCCGGCGGGGTTACTGGCCGGTGAGCGCGACCGATGGGCAGAGTCCAGTATCCCCTTTTGGGCCTTGCTAACCAGGCGACCCCTCTCCGGTGTCGGATTATTTCTCCCAGGAGTTGGTACTTACTCCGGTGCAGGCGGTCCAAATCTCGCGAGATCCGGAAGGACGTCTTCGGGAATCCCTTGCGCAGCGTGCCTTCCCGCGAGGACGCCGGGCTGGAGGGGCGGAGCTTCGGACTTGCTCCGACGGGGAACAGCGTCTGCGTTCTTCTAAGTCCAAGGTAGGTGGAGTCCAGCTTGGGAAATTTGAATAAAGTGGTGACGCTGCAGAGTCTGGCGCTAAGCTTTCCGCCAGTGATGAGTAGTGATGGCGCAGTAGATAAGTCCACAGTTCAGGCGGCCATCTTGGGCGCCATGATGCATCAATTCAATGACAGCAAGCAGCGGTAGTGAAACAGCATAAAAGTCCACAAAAATGCACTTTGAAGTGGCGATTTTCTTCCTCTTGATAGCGCAACACTGCACAGCGCTTTCTGGAGGTTTTTGGGACACTTTTCTGTACGTTTTAGGTCCGCAAAGTTCACTTCAAATAAACAGGCGTTTTGTCACTTGGCAAACTGGTTAAGGCACAAAGTTCACGTTTTGATCACAGTCCGTAAAACGTGCGTATCCTGTTCGTGACGCCAAAATGTAGCATCCCCAAGTCAGGGCAATGTGTGGAACTAACCTGGGGAATGCCAGTGATGGAGAGGCCGGCACGCTGCTCCTCTGGGGCACTCTCTGGGTTCTTGAGGGACACAGCCAGGTGGAAGGTGAGGTGCCCTTGGTGTTATAGTTTAACGTGCCTATGGCTAAGTCCCTGATATGTCGTGACGCCAGTGCCAGTAAACGGTGGCACACCGTATTTACAGTAGGAATAACAGAGGTGCAGACTGGTAACTTGAAAACAGAATTCAAACTTTACTGAAGACAGTGATGATACAGTAAGCAGTCTTTCCAACAGTTCCTTTTGCAGACAATCAAAATTGCAGTGGTCTTACATCCAGCAAGGTTAAACAGAGGGTGATAATACAGGACTTGGAATTGCAGGTGAACCTTACTTTCTTCCTGACTCGTCCTGACTGGAATTGATGCTTCAAGGCCCCAATGCCCTACTTCTGGCTTATATCCTTGAATCTCCAGTTTATAATGTACCTCCTCTTGACGTTTAGTACCTCTTGCTCTAGGGATTGCCTCCAGGTTGACTTCTGCTGAACTGGCCTAGGCCTGAGACATGTGGCCTTCACAGACTCCAGGGTCTGCACTGCACTAGCCTGCCTTGGCCTAGATATATATATAAACTGCTCACCAGCTCCCCCAGTGGTCCAATACCCAAATGACACCCTTCAACATTGCTGCAGGCAATTACATGAAACACACAGCATAACAGAATGGTGGTAAACGGGTATCAAAGTGCCCGTATACTGCATATGGTTGTAATAATATACATCTATTAAAGGTACATAGGGTATTATATATGCACGAGGGCGTGGAGATACAACCAAATCTCCAAGCCTACTATAATCATTGGCTATATGTGGATAGAAGTGGGGGATGGGTTAAAGGGGACCCCACTAAAACTAAACGGGAATCCCAAAGCTGATAGAGCCGATCCCACTTATCATAATAATTGATGTTATATCATTTCTCGATCAGATACATCGTTACCCGGAGGGTTATTTTCTAGTGGTCAAATAGCAAAGTAATCTCAAGAAAACAAACAGAGTATAAAATAAAGAAAATGAAAAAAGATCTAGATTTGAGATCACAAAAAGCTAATAAAAGATAACGTTTCTTGGAGACCCTGTGGGTTAACACTGTTGCGTGTTTCTAACTGGGGGGCAGCTCCTCCGCATGTGGTTCGCAGCGAGCGGCTATCCCCAGCAAACATTGCATACGACGGAGGATGCCGGCGCGAACCGCATGCACCACACAAACATCCTACACAAGATGAAACAACGTGCAGATGAAAATATATAAAACACATAAATCAATAAAAAAAAGTGCACCACAATGATAGGCAACTGACCACACGCAGCGGCATCCTCCATCGTATGCAATTTTTGCTGGAGATGGCCGTTCGCTGCGAACCACATGCGGAGGAACTGGTCCCCCCAGTTAGAAACATTACAAATAGTGTTTGGGGTTTGAGCAGTCCCACCCATTTAGGCCACGTTTATTTCAGTGATTTTTGCTTTATATGTATTGAATGTGCCACACGTATGGCTGGTAACTAGTGCTGAGCGCCAATATACGCAAAGCGAATTTTAATCTCGAATATTGTGATTTCGAGATTTTGCAAAAATGTTGAATACATGACTCCATATTCGCAATTACCAATATTCGCTCTTAAGATGGATAGTGATAGGGAAACTGTATTGAAAATAAAAGATTCCGACATAATTCCTCCAACCTTAACCTCTTAAGGACACAGGACTTACCTGTACGTTCTGTGTCCGGTCTTTAAAGATGGCACCCTCTCCTGCTTCATGCCTTAGTTGCGAGTGTCCTCATGGTTCTTGTAGCAGACAACCGCGGCTAATGTCCGCGACCGGCAGCGATGCCGATCGCGGACATTTAACCCCTCAGATGCCGTGGTCAATCCTGACCACGGCATTTGAGCGCGCACAAACCGAAAGTTTTACTTTCGGTTTGCGCTCCGGCTCCCCCGTGTGGCGATCGGAGAAGCCGGAGCGCGCCTGTAGTGGCCTGGGTCTCTATGAATGAAACCCAGGCTGCTCTGTAGTATTTCCTATAATAGGCTCCATAGGAAATATGCCATTTTTTTCATACATTCCAATGCTATTGCCTTGGAATGTATGATAATCGCAATCAAATGATTGTAAGTTATAGTTCCCTATGGGAACTATATAAAAGTGTAAAAAAAAAAAAAAGTTTTATAAAAACAAATAAAAAAAAACATAAAAGTTTAAATAACCCCCCCCCCCCTTTGCTAAAATAAAAATAAAAAAATAAATTAAAAAAATTACACATCATGGGTGTCGCAATGTGCGAAAACGCCCATACTATAAAAATATAAAAAAATATTCCCCATACGTCTAACAGCAAAACGGAAAAAAGTGTCCAAATGGTGGATTCGACATTTTTGGTCGCTTCATTTTCGACAAAAAATTACATAAAAGGTGAAAAAAAGTCATACACACCCCAGAATGGTATCAATAAAAAGATAAGATTATGACACAGTTTTATCGCACATCGAACGTCAGAATTTAAAAACCCGCAAAACTGTGGCGGAATTGCTTTTTTCCCCCGCTTCCCACTACATCATATGCAACTATTAAATGGTGTCGTTGGAAAGTACAACCTGTCCCGCAAAAAACAAGTCCTCATTTGGCTATGTGAACCGAAAAATAAAAAAGTTATGGCTCTGGGAAGGCAGGGAGCGCAAAACAAAAACGCGAAAAAAAAAAAAACTCCGGTCCTTAAGGGGTTAATTGCTTTCTATAACAATTTCCACTATTCCTGTCAGAGTAAAGACTTAATAGGTAAAACTGTGCTGCGAATGTTCGTCACTTGAATATTCGCATTAATCTATTCGCGGTTTGTATTCCGAGCGTTAACAGGTTGTGTTAGACTCCAGTGCGCTGCAAGTATTGCGAAAATTCGTATATGTCTTTTTCGCACCTTTCCATTCGCACAAATGACTCCCGCCATTTCAAGCTTTCAATACATGTAAAGCTGTTTAAACGTTATTAATAACGAATAGCTTCTATGCGCGCGCGAATATAACTTGAAAAATTAATCGCAAGTCATGATATTGAATGCGAAATAACGAATATTGCGAAATCGCGAATGTGTGACGAATATGATGCAAATTATTTGTCAAATATTGCGAAATCGAATATGGGTCTTTGTGCTCATCACATTCTGCTGCCCCTGGAGCCTGTGTCACATGGTCTGTTGTGGGTGGGGCTTGCGCCTCATCTGTCTCCCATTGCATTGTGGGTCCTGCAGTGCAGGTGAGTGGGATTGGGGCTGTGAGCCGGATATCTGCACCTCTCAGACCCTGTTCACACACCATAGTTAGTCTAGTGGTAGGACCCCATGCCATGCTGAGAGACCTTGACGTGGTGCATGAGGGGCTCCGATATGTCTCCTGACTGGGAGGTATTGGCGAATGGCTCCGCTTTTAACATCAGCTTGAGGGATTCGCCAGTGTTGTCAGGTGCTTGTGCTTGTGGTGCACTTTTTTCAGTGATTTGCCCTGTGGGTTAACAGACTTTCATCTAAACATCCATTCGGTCTCTTTCTGAAGAATCCTTTTCTCTAAATCTTCCCCCCTCGGGGATGGACGGACCTTTTCTATTACACAGAACTTAAAGGGGTATTCCCATCTCAGACAATGGGGGTATATCGCTAGGATATGCCCCCATTGTCTGATAGGTGGGACCCAGCACCTATATCGAGAACGGAGCGGGGCGCTGTGGCTGGAGGAGCCCGGATTTCCCGGGGTCCGTCCACCACCAAGCGCTGCTCCCATAGAAGTGAATGGGCGCGTACCGCAAATGCGCGGCCCATGCTCCCATTAATTTCTATGGGGCCGACAGTAATAGCCGAGCCAGCGCTCTGCTATATTCGCCGGCCCCATAGAAAATTAATGGAGGGCGGCTGAGCATGCGCAGTGCGCCCTCCTTCACTTTTGGGGCTCCCAAACGGTGGGACCCGCACCTATCAGACAATGGGGGCATATCCTAGCGAGATGCCCCCATTGTCTGATATGGGACAGCCCCTAAGGGGATCTGGGATTTCCATCATGTATTTCATGTATGTATCTCTTTTATGCTTAATGTCACCTCGGTGATCCGCTGTTCTTCTCCGTAGTTCTCTCACCGCTTTACCCACATATTGGAGGGGGGACGTACAGGCGCATAGATACACCACACCCGTGGTTGTGCAATTAGCAAAATCACGGATCTCATATTCGCTTTACAAACTCTTTGTAATGTGTATGAATGGACGCGCTATCCACCCACCGCACCTGTACATGCCATGGGGTCTTCTCTCCTGTCATGTATTCTGTTTCTTAGGGGGTAAATAGTGGCTTCGGACAAACCGATCTCTCAATCATCTCCCTCTTCTCAACGCGATAGCTGGCTAGTCTGGAATTACATCCCTTATATCTGGGTCCATTTTCAATAGCTCCCAATATTTAGGATGCCCCGCACTTTGATACTATGATCATCATAGCAGGCGAGGGTACAGCCACCGATGAGTGGGGCCCCCCCTTTCGGGGCGATTACTCCGCTTTTAGGCAGGGACAGTATAGCATCTCAGGGAAAGTATCCCGATGCCTAAAAGCGGACTTGGGCTTATTAATAGTATTTGTGCTCCCGCTGAATAGTTCAGAGATCCATGGATTAACAGTGGCGACATCTTACCTCCAAGTATCCTCACCAAGTGACATCGAGAATTCAATCCCTCCATCATCTAAGTCCGAAGTACCGCGAGAAACCACAATTGTGTACGTTTTACTACATCTGATCTGTACATTATATATTACTATTACTATGATGCAACTGTAATTACTTGCAAAAATTCTTTATTGCCTTTTTTCTTGCATAAATATAAACTTTAATTAAAAAATCTCAATTAAAATCATTTTTGAAAGAAACCACAATTGTGGTAACTAGTGTAAATCTATTGCAATCCCTACATTGTGTTTATTATCTCCATAATAATCATTTTTTATATATTTCTTTTTTCTTTTTGATGTGGCCATATATATATACATTTTTAGTTTTTTTTAATAAACGTGACTTTTTAAGGGTAAATATACTGTCCAGTGACATTTTCTTATACGCTTACCCAGTTTTGACATCATTAAGTATTCAGTAATTTTTTGGTAATTTAGGTATGGCTAGTTTTTTAACCGGGCCTAATAACACAGACCAGAGGCTAGCTGAGACCTCCGGATCAAGGGACACATTCCACCAATAATCTCAAAACATTATTCAAGAACCTATATATTGGGTCCAAAAATAATATAAAATCCTGGTGGGATACTTCTATAAAAGCAAGAATAATTCCGAAAGGGCTTAGGATTCCACTGATACCTGCGGTACGTTCTCAGACACCTGAACTAATTGAGAAGTGGGAGCCGATATTCACCGAGAGCTCAATCAATTTAAAGGGGTTCTGCACTTTGTTTTAACTGCTGATCCATCCTCTAGATAGATCATTAGCATCTGATCGGCAGGGGTCAGACACCCAGGACCCTCGCCGATCAGCTGTATGAGAAGGCAGTGGCGCTCCAGGAGCGCCGCGGCCTTCTGACTGTTTACCGCCGGCCCAGTGACGTCATGACTAGTATCACTGGTCAGGGCGCGGCTAAGCTCTATTGACGTGAACAGAGGAGCCTACTGCCTTCTCAAACAGCAGACCCCCGCCGATCAGATGCTAATGATCTATCCAGAAGATACATCATCAGTTTAAACAAAGTGCAGAACCCCTTTAATGAAACTTCTGACTGAAAAGAAACAAATATTCTCAAAAACATCAATTGAATTGAATGAGTTTATAGAAAAAACTCTCAAGTATAAGACTGATCCAGATTTTTCAAAACATGAAACTAGTCTGCAGACATCATTCCTCCATTAAAGCGCGTAAACATAAATAATTCAGGAGGGATTTATTGGAATTTAGAGAAAAGAAAGCCTATTTACATCTCCGAGAAGAAGAAAACTCCATCAGACACAGAGATCTCCTCCTCAGAGGTTGAGACTTCTGATACTGAACATACATCTTCTAGTAAATTTAAGCCCAGACGAGGTAGGTGTACCAGAGGTAGATCTGGAAGACGGGGAACACAAAACAGGGATCTTTTTAAAAAATCTGGACTCCTCACAACTAGAGATGAGCGAACTTTAAAAAAAAGTTCGGCGTTCAGCGTTCAGGTTGTGGTAATCGCCGCATATGGAATCCATAAGGGGCGGCTGCCACCAACTCGAACTGTTGAACAGCCGAAGGACCTGGGGTGACGTCACCGTCATGTGATCAGTGCAGGGCGTGGCTCAGCACGGGATCAAATCCAGTGCTGAGCCACACCCCCTGCACTGATCACATGACGGTGACGTCACCCCAGGTCCTTCGGCTGTTCAACAGTTCAGGTTGGTGGAAGCCGCCCCTTATGGATTCCATATGCCGCGATAGTGGAATACATAACGGGATGCGCGAGTTACCACAACCCGAACGCCAAACTATTTTTTTAAGTTCGCTCATCTCTACTCACAACCCTAAAGATACCCTGGATCATTGGGGTCTTTTGGAATTGGAGGGTTCAACCCCATATCATCTCAGAGACCGCTCCTGTGTGGAGAAAGAGAAGTAGACAAACAAATACCCGTAATGGATGAGGGAGAAATGATCTATCAGGTAGAACACTTACTGACGATGAGATCAGTGTCCTCTTGAAGGGTACACCTTTTGTCCCCACTACCAAATACGATGCTTTTCATTGGGTTAAGGACATACAATTATTCTGTCAAAAACGGAAATGGGATACGTTTTTCATTAATAATGATGTTAAAGAGAGTCTTCGCTTGGGAATCCCATTAGAAGATCTCCCAACACTAGACTATTAGTGGAATTGCTAAATGATAGGGGCTTGGGTCCTTTTACTAATCTAAAACCTAAAAATACAAAATCTCCTCCCCCCAAGGAGACAAATGCTACAGATCTATTTCTTAGTCACTAAGGACTTGAGAAATTAGAGTATAGAAATTAGGGCTGGGCGACATGGCCTAAAATCTATATTGTGATATAATTTGGAGCATGTGCGATATAACGATATATTATTTTCTTCTGTATATAAACACTTTTCAAGAAATGTTTAAGCTGTGTATTGTGTTACAGATCTTTTTCCAAACAATGTAAAGAGGAAGTGTTAGAAAAACACAAGATTGTTTAAAATAAAGTGCAAAATGTAAAACTATGAACATTACATTTCTTCCTGCTGTCCTGATTACTTAGTTATTTGCACAAAAATAAAGCTGCACGTATTGAACTAAAAACCCTTCCAGTTCAACAGGTTTCTTTGCCGTTAAAGGGAACCTGTCATTGTGTGCTGCCCATACTACGACAATTATTGCAGACTAGGCCTGGAAAAGACTCCTGGCCTCCTGAGAAGAGTCCTGGTTACTCAAGGATTCCTGCTCTCCCGCTCTCCTGCTGATGACTGACAGTCTTCTCGAGTTTTCTCCCTTTCTCTTCTAGGAGAGAACTGCCAATCATCTGCAGATGGCGGGAGAGCAGGAGATTATAATAACCAGGACTCTTCTCGGGTAGATTTGACTCTTTTCAAGGCCTGGGCTGCACTGATTATGTCGCTGGTTCTCAGCAACCACTTACTTTTAGCTCATGAGTGACACACCGCTGACATCAGCATTTCTGTCACTAATTTATGCTGCCCTCTAGGTCGGTCTAAGGCTGATGACATATTCCCTGTAAATATGCAACAAATGTCAAGCTTTGTTTGCAATATGTAGTGCAAATACGAACATGACTGAGCAACCTCAGTGTTTATGCTCCTTGCGTGCCGTGATTGAACTTTCTTGCACATCAGAGGAGGTTTTTCACCAGGAACACAAGTTTGTCCACAGTCCCGGGCTTCAGTGCAGATCGGTGGCATGTTACTATGTTGTCACTGGTGCTGAATGCCTTTTCTGAGGGGTCACTCGTGGCAGGAATGCAAAGGTATTTCTTGGCTAGGCTTGCCACCCTGGGAAATTAGCCTGGTGCAGCCTCCACCACTCCAGTGGGTCAGCTTCTCCTTCTACATCCAGTGCCTGCAGGTAACTCTTGAGCTGGGCCAGGCTGAGCAGATGCATTTTTTGGGTTCTCTCTGGGCTTCTCCAGCAGCTCCTGTCTGTGTGTCCGTGATGGTGGCGACTCTGTGGCAGACACAGCTTGCGTCTCTAGCAGTGCCTGAATTTCTGCTGCTGCTTTTGTGAGGATGAACTCTCTTCGGTCATCTGCTATATCTGATGATCGGAAGCGTGGGTCGACCAAGGAGGCCATATCCAGGAGGTCATCAGTTGCAGGGTCTGAGTACTTCTCATTTAAATACTTGAGGATGGCTCATGTCCTTCATCAGGTCTGTGCAGGCTCGGACTGGCCCACAGGGGTACAGGGGAATCCCCCGGTGGGCCCCTGAGCAAGGTGGGCCCCTAGTCTCCCACCCCCAGCACAAGTGGCACATAAAACATTAGACTTACTGCACTATAGACATATATTCAATGTACAGCACCTCAACCAGCCGATGTTCATATAAAAACCTTGTTAGAATATTTATTATATTTAAATGTATCCAATCTGTACTGTGGGCCCCCAAAATACATTTTACTGGTGGGCCCTAGGTACCCCAGTCCGACACTGGGTCTTTGTCAATGTCATCATCAGCTACAGGAAGAACTGTGGTGTTTAGAAGGTGGCGCACAGGTTTGACATACGACACACTCACATACTCTTCTCC
This sequence comes from Bufotes viridis, assembly GCA_033119425.1. Lineage (NCBI taxonomy): Eukaryota > Metazoa > Chordata > Amphibia > Anura > Bufonidae > Bufotes > Bufotes viridis. Next base: position 495,375,907 of record CM065591.1, on the reverse strand, counting down.
AGACAGAGCATCTGTGAACGCCAAGAGGGGATTGAGGGTCTTGTCCATAGATTCTAACACATCAGTGTCCTGCCAAGTTGGTACCAGGTGCCTGGTTTTCCTGTCTGCTTTCAGGACCAGTGATATGGCCGCCTTCTTGTTCAAGCACCTGCTGAGTCATCTGTTGTCGAGACCTCCATCTTGGTGTTTCAGTGACGAGGCAGGTTCAGCTCAGCCTGGGCATTAGCCATTTCTCTCTTCCTTTTCCAAGTGTAAGAAAAGGCACTCACTATTTTCTTGCATTTGCCAATTGCATGTTCAACATGGGCGTCTTTCACACTTCTCTCTAAGAACAAAATTGGAAGATATTATTAGCACAATACCCCTTCATAATGTTGAACTCGTCTAGGACTAAAAGAAACGTTTACCTACCGATGGCGAGGTGGAGCCTGTGGCTGAAGCACTGGAGTCTTGTCCAGCCGTTCATTTCCAGTGCTTTCACGATATTTGCGCCATTGTCGGTGGTTATGAACACTTTTAACTCTTCTTTAAGTCCCCATGACTCCAGCGCTTCCTTTAATTCCTGAGATATCAGTTCACCCATATGATCCTTGGGGAAATAAGCTGTCTGTAGGCATCTTCTGCACAACTTCCACTCGTCATTGATGAAGTGAACTGTGAGACTACTGTAAGGCTCCATTGTGCGACTCGACCACAAGTCCGTGGTAGTTGCATAGTGTTTTATGCTCCGGAGTTCTTTATTCACTTGCTCGCGGACTTTGTCATACAGTTTGGGCATTTCAGTTTGGGTGAAGTGTTTGCGGCTAGCTACCTCGTAACGTGGATCAAGTGTCTTAATCATGTTCTGAAAGCCGCTTTTCTCCACTCTAAGAAACGGCACCATGTCCCTTCACGGGTACAGGGTAATGGCATTTGTAATATCAATCCACCGCCGATTTCTTTTGTCATATGGAATGCCTTTAGAAAATGCTTTCCCAATATTAATCTGGTGTGTAGGAGCAGGGCCACCTTTTTGGTTTCCACTTGACTGATTGGGCGTTTGTGGAGGGCGCAATTTTTGTCTATCTTCGTATTCCAAAACGTGCTTCATTTTGAGGTGATAAAACAAATTAGTTATATTCCCCATCTTCGCTATTATTCTCGCCCGGCATAGTTTGCAGATGATATTTTTCTGCTCAACATCTGACTCCTTACACCCAAACCAGGTCCATATGACCGACATTGCACCGGTCAGCTTTATGAGCACCTCCTCCTCCACACGTGTAAGCTCCTCCTCCAAAACAGGTGCACAGCTTGATGACATCTAGACATACACAAGTTCGGACCGCGTGTAGGAATAGATGATCTCAAAAAAGCAGTTTTTCCTTTTCCCTTCGGAAAGAGACCAGAGGTCTGCAGATATCCTGCAACTTGTAAAAAGGAAACTATTAGTGAAATACGGTAGGGCTACACAAACCCCTATTGCACAGATTGTACTCACAGCAAGTCTGGTAATTGCAGGCGTATAGAAATATCATCTGCAACTCTGTTTGTTCCCGGCGTTTATATTATCGCTTCCGCACTTGCATGCAGGGGTCAGCCATGGCCTTTACAACACCAAGCACCGAAGGGAAGTATTGTTGTCTCCAATCCTTCTTTCACTCAAAGGTTTCTGTAAACACAAGCCGCTCCCACCATAGTGAAGCTCCGGTATCTTTATAAAAGTTTTATTTTGTATATACTTACAAACATCTTCTTTTAAAAAGCATTAAAACAATTCCAGCGTTTTTTCTCATGCCCGACCCAGGTTTCGCTCCTTCGTCAGGGGCATACGTCATCTTACCCTCCCCCCCTTCCCTTTTTATTCGATAGCCTAAAGCTCCTAGCACACCTGTTGTGCTCCTCAAACACCTCCTCTTTTCTTTTGCATACACTTACACTGATTCGTGTCTGCCATCTCGGTGAAAGAAACGCAAGACTCTCAGTCCTTGTTCACATAGAGCTTATTACGCTCCCAACTCTTAAAATTAATTTAAAACGGCTTGTAGATCATAATCTACATTTAGACCCCATGATTGCAACGTTCCTAGTTCATATATCCATTTACTCTCTTTTTTATTAATTTTTCTAAAAAACTTCCTCCTCTCCAATGACTTTTAACTAATTCTACTCCCATAAATTTCAATCCTTCTGGGTTCTTATGGTGACATTTTTTATAGTGCGCAGAGAGTCCATGACTCTCACGCCCCTTCTTAATATTTCTTATGTGCTCCTGCACCCGAACTTTCAGGGGTCTGATGGTGCGCCCTACGTACTGGAGGCCACATGGGCACTCAAGTACCTAAACGACCCCTCTAATTGTTTTTCCTTCACAATGCTACATATCTAAGTATTACTTTGTAATCTTTCAGTTCTCTTTCGATTTTTACAGGCACCACAGAAACCACACCAATTAAAAGTATTTTTACTTTTTTTTACTTATCTCCTCAGGCTGTATGGCACTATGTACTAGCTTATTTTCTAGATTCGGTGCTCTTTTATATATGACCATCGGTCGTTCAGGGATCACAGGTCCAAGCACTGGGTCATTTTTTAGGATAGACCAATTTTTTTTTATTGCGTTTTTTAATTCTCCAGAACATTGTGTGTACTGCGTTATAAGGGAAAAACGAAAATCTATTTTTTCTTTTATATTTTTTTAAAAATAATCCGAAAAATGGAAAAAATATTAAAGAAAAAATAGATTTTCGTTTTTCCCTTATAACGCAGTTATAGGTGGTCTACAGACATCTTATTTCGCCGAGGATCATATGGATGAACTGATATCTCAGGAATTAACCCTGGGAACACACCTGAGCGTTTTTCAGCGCGTTCATACGGGCTGAAAAACGCTCAACATGTGAAAAGCCATGCATCCCTAGGTTCACATGTCGGCGTTTTACAGCGCGGACGACCGCGCTGTAAAACGCCCTACGCGATTGCGTCGGCTGCCGTGACTATCGCGCGGCAGCACGCGCGATCCAACCCATATTCTATTATGGGAGCGCGCATATGACGCACGCTTCCATAAAACAGCCACTTCGCGGCAGAAGCGCGCGTCATATGCGCGCCCTGGGAACACGCAAGTGTGTTCCCAGGGTAAAGGAAGCACTGGAGTCATGGGGACTTAAAGAAGAGTTACAAGTCTGCATAACCACCGACAATGGCGCAAATATCGTGAAAGCAGTGGAAATGAACGGCTGGACAAGACTCCAGTGCTTCAGCCACAGGCTCCACCTCACCATCGGTAGGTAACGTTTCTTTTAGTCCTAGACGAGTTCAACATTATGAAGGGGTATTGTGCTAATAATATCTTCCAATTTTGTTCTTAGAGAGAAGTGTGAAAGACGCCCATGTTGAACATGCAATTGGCAAATGCAAGAAAATAGTGAGTGCCTTTTCTTACACTTGGAAAAGGAAGAGAGAAATGGCTAATGCCCAGGCTGAGCTGAACCTGCCTCGTCACTGAAACACCAAGATGGAGGTCTCGACAACAGATGACTCAGCAGGTGCTTGAACAAGAAGGCGGCCATATCACTGGTCCTGAAAGCAGACAGGAAAACCAGGCACCTGGTACCAACTTGGCAGGACACTGATGTGTTAGAATCTATGGACAAGACCCTCAATCCCCTCTTGGCGTTCACAGATGCTCTGTCTGGAGAAGAGTATGTGAGTGTGTCGTATGTCAAACCTGTGCGCCACCTTCTAAACACCACAGTTCTTCCTGTAGCTGATGATGACATTGACAAAGACCCAGTGTCGGACTAGGGTACCTAGGGCCCACCAGTAAAATGTATTTTGGGGGCCCACAGTACAGATTGGATACATTCAAATATAATAAATAATCTAACAAGTTTTTTTATATGAACATAGGCTGGTGGAGGGGCTGTACATTGAATATAGGTAAGTAGTGCAGTAAGTCTACTGTGTTATGTGCCACTTGTGCTGGGGGTGGAAGACTAGGGGCCACCTTGCTCAGGGGCCCACCGGGGATTCCCTTGTACCCCTGTGGGCCAGTCCGAGCCTGCACAGACCTGGCGAAGGACATGAGCCATCCTCAAGTATTTAAATGAGAAGTACTCATACCCTGCAACTGATGACCTCCTGGATATGGCCTCCTTGGTCGACCCACGCTTCCGATCATCAGATATAGCAGATGACCGAAGAGAGTTCATCCTCACAAAAGCAGCAGCAGAAATTCAGGCACTGCTAGAGACGCAAGCTGTGTCTGCCACAGAGTTGCCACCATCACGGACACACAGACAGGAGCTGCTGGAGAAGCCCAGAGAGAACCCAAGAGGAGTAAACGAAGTCTGGGCAGCTTTATAAAAAATGCATCTGCTCAGCCTGGCCCAGCTGCCCTCACTGATAGAGAAGCTTGAGCTCAAGAGTTACCTGCAGGCACTGGATGTAGAAGGAGAAGCTGACCCACTGGAGTGGTGGAGGCTGCACCAGGCTAATTTCCCAGGGTGGCAAGCCTAGCCAAGAAATACCTTTGCATTCCTGCCACGAGTGACCCCTCAGAAAAGGCATTCAGCACCAGTGACAACATAGTAACATGCCACCGATCTGCACTGAAGCCCGGGACTGTGGACAAACTTGTGTTCCTGGTGAAAAACCTCCTCTGATGTGCAAGAAAGTTCAATCACGGCACGCAAGGAGCATAAACACTGAGGTTGCTCAGTCATGTTCGTATTTGCACTACATATTGCAAACAAAGCTTGACATTTGTTGCATATTTACAGGGAATATGTCATCAGCCTTAGACCGACCTAGAGGGCAGCATAAATTAGTGACAGAAATGCTGATGTCAGCGGTGTGTCACTCATGAGCTAAAAGTAAGTGGTTGCTGAGAACCAGCGACATAATCAGTGCAGCCCAGGCCTTGAAAAGAGTCACGGCCACCTGAGAAGAGTCCTGGTTATTATAATCTCCTGCTCTCCCGCCATCTGCTGATGATTGGCAGTTCTCTCCTAGAGAGAAAGGGAGAAAACTCGGAAGAAGACTGTCGTAGTATGGGCAGCACACAATGACAGGTTCCCTTTAACGGCAAAGAAACCTGTTGAACTGGAAGGGTTTTTAGTTCAATACGTGCAGCTTTATTTTTGTGCAAATAACTAAGTAATCAGGACAGCAGGAAGAAATGTGATGTAATATTTTTACATTTTGCACTTTATTTTAAACAATTTTGTGTTTTTCTAACACTTCCTCTTTACATTGTTTGCAAAAAGATCTGTAACACAATACACAGCTTAAACATTTCTTGAAAAGTGTTTATATACAGAAGAAAATAATATATCGTTATATCGCACATGCTCCAAATTATATCACAATATAGATTTTAGGCCATGTCGCCCAGCCCTAATTTCTATACTCTAATTTCTCAAGTTCCTTAGTGACTAAGAAATAGATCTGTAGCATTTGTCTCCTTGGGGGAGGAGATTTTGTATTTTTAGGTTTTAGATTAGTAAAAGGACCCAAGCCCCTATCATTTAGCAATTCCACTAATAGTCTAGTGTTGGGGGGATCTTCTAATGGGATTCCCAAGCGAAGACTCTCTTTAACATCATTATTAATGAAAAAACGTATCCCATTTCAGTTTTTGACAGAATAATTGTATGTCCTTAACCCAATGAAAAGCATCGTATTTGGTAGTGGGGACAAAAGGTGTACCCTTCAAGAGGACACTGATCTCATCGTCAGTAAGTGTTCTACCTGATAGATCATTTCTCCCTCATCCATTACGGGTATTTGTTTGTCTACTTCTCTTTCTCCACACAGGAGCGGTCTCTGAGATGATATGGGGTTAAACCCTCCAATTCCCCAAAAAACCCCGATGATCCTGGGTATCTTGAGGGTTGGGAGGAGTCCAGATTTTTGATACATCCCTGTTTTGTGTTCCCCGTCTTCCAGATCTACCTCTGGTACACCTACCTCGTCTGGGCTTAAATTTACTAGAAGATGTATGTTCAGTATCAGAAGTCTCAACCTCTGAGGAGGAGATCTCTGTGTCTGATGGAGTTTTCTTCTTCTCTGTAAGACGTAAATAGGCTTTCTTTTCTCTAAATTCCAATAAATCCCTCCTGAATTATTTATGTTTACGCGCTTTAATGGAGGAATGATGTCTGCAGACTAGTTTCATGTTTTTAAAAATCTGGATTCAATTCCATTGATGTTTTTGAGAATATTTGTTTCTCTTCAGTCAGAAGCAGTTTCATTAAAGGGGTTCTGCACTTTGTTTAAACTGATGATGTTTCCTCAGGATAGATCATCAGCATCTGATCGGCAGGGGTCCGACACCCGGGACCCCCGCCGACCAGCTGTTTGAGAAGGCAGCAGCGCTCCAGGAGCGCCGTGGCCTTCTGACTGTTTACCGCCGGCCCAGTGACGTCACGACTTGTATCACTGGCCTGGGCGTGGCTAAGCTCTGTTCACGTCAATGGAGCTTAGCCGCTTCCAGGCCAGTGATACAAGTCGTGGAGCGCTGCTGCCTTCTCAAACAGCTGATCGGCGAGGGTCTCGGGTGTCGGACCGCCGCCGATCAGATGCTAATGATCTATCCAGAGGATATATCATCAGTTTACACAAAGTGCAGAACCCCTTTAAATTGTTTGAGCTGGTGAATATCGGCTCCCACTTCTCAATTAGTTCAGGTGTCTGAGAACGTACCGCAGGTATCAGTGGAATCCTTAGCCCTTTCGGAATTATTCTTGCTTTCATTGAATTATCCCACCAGGATTTTATATTATTTTTGGACCCAATATATAGGTTCTTGAATAATGTTTTGAGATTATTGGTGGGATGTGTCCCTTGATCCGGAGGTCTCAGCTAGCCTCTGGTCTGTGTTAATAGGCCCGGTTAAAAAACTGGTCATACCTAAATTACAAAAAAATCACTGAATACTTAATGATGTCAAAACTGGGTAAGCGTATAAGAAAATGTCACTGGACAGTATATTTACCCTTAAAAAGTCACGTTTATTGAAAATGTATATATATATGGCCACATCAAAAAGAAAAAAGAAATATATAAAAAATGATTATTATGGAGATAATAAACACAATGTAGGGATTGCAATAGATTTACACTAGTTACCACAATTGTGGTTTCATTCAAAAATGATTTTTATTGAGATTTTTCAATGTAATTTTACATTTATAACAGTGAATTTATATTTATGCAAGAAAAAAGGCAATAAAGAATTTTTGCAAGTAATTACAGTTGCATCATAGTAATAGTAATATATAATGTACAGATCAGATGTAGTAAAACGTACACAATTGTGGTTTCTCGCGGTACTTCGGACTTAGATGATGGAGGGATTGAATTCTCGATGTCACTTGGTGAGGATACTTGGAGGTAAGATGTCGCCACTGTTAATCCATGGATCTCTGAACTATTCAGAGGGAGCACAAATACTATTAATAAGCCCAAGTCCGCTTTTAGGCATCGGGATACTTTCCCTGAGATGCTATACTGTCCCTGCCTAAAAGCGGAGTAATCGCCTCGAAAGGGGTGGCCCCACTCATTGGTGGCTGTACCCTCGCCTGCTATGATGATCATAGTATCAAAGTGCGGGGCATCCTAAATATTGGGAGCTATTGAAAATGGACTCAGATATAAGGGATGTAATTCCAGACTAGCCAGCTATCGCGTTTAGAAGAGGGAGATGATTGAGAGATCGGTTTGTCCGAAGCCACTATTTACAGGAGAGAAGACCCCATGGCATGAAGACCCCATGGCATGTACAGGTGCGGTGGGTGGATAGCGCGTCCATTCATACACATTACAAAGAGTTTGTAAAGCGAATATGAGATCCGTGATTTTGCTAATTGCACAACCACGGGTGTGGTGTATCTATGCGCCTGTACGTCCCCCCTCCAATATGTGGGTAAAACGGTGAGAGAACTACGGAGAAGAACAGCGGATCACCGAGGTGACATTAAGCATAAAAGAGATACATACATGAAATACATGATGGAAATCCCAGATCCCCTTAGGGGCTCTCCCATATCAGACAATGGGGGCATCTCGCTAGGATATGCCCCCATTGTCTGATAGGTGCGGGTCCCACCGTTTGGGAGGACACACTGCGCATGCTCAGCCGCCCTCCATTCATTTTCTATGGGGTCGGCGAATATAGCCGAGCGCTGGCTCGGCTATTACTGTCGTCCCCATAGAAATTAATGGGAGCATGGGCCACGCATTTGCGGTACGCGCCCATTCACTTCTATGAGAGCAGCGCTTGGTGGTGGACGGACCCCGGGAAATCCGGGCTCCTCCAGCCACAGCGCTCCCGCTCCATTCTCGATATAGGTGCTGGGTCCCACCTATCAGACAATGGGGGCATATCCTAGCGATATGCCCCCATTGTCTGAGATGGGAATACCCCTTTAAGTTCTGTGTAATAGAAAAGGTCCGTCCATCCCCGAGGGGGGAAGATTTAGAGAAAAGGATTCTTCAGAAAGAGACCGAATGGATGTTTAGATGAAAGTCTGTTAACCCACAGGGTAAATCACTGAAAAAAGTGCACCACAAGCACCTGACAACACTGGCGAATCCCTCAAGCTGATGTTAAAAGCGGAGCCATTCGCCAATACCTCCCAGTCAGGGACAGATCGGAGCCCCTCATGCACCACGTCAAGGTTTCTCAGCATGGCATGGGGTCCTACCACTAGACTAACTATGGTGTGTGAACAGGGTCTGAGAGGTGCAGATATCCGGCTCACAGCCCCCATCCCACTCACCTGCACTGCAGGACCCACAATGCAATGGGAGACAGATGAGGCCCCACCCACAACAGACCATGTGACACAGGCTCCAGGGGCAGCAGAATGTAATGAGCACAAAGACCCATATTCGATTTCGCAATATTCGACAAATAATTTGCATCATATTCGTCACACATTCGCGATTTCACAATATTCGTTATTTCGCATTCAATATCATGACTTGCGATTAATTTTTCAAGTTATATTCGCGCGCGCATAGAAGCTATTCGTTATTAATAAAGTTTAAACATCTTTACATGTATTGAAAGCTTGAAATGGCGTGTGACATGGTGGAGATGCTTGGTGACGCAGGTGGTGTTGTCGGTGGCACATCCTCTGTTTGGTGGGCGGCAGGTGCCAACGTTCCTCCCGAGGCGGAGGAAGGGGCCGAGGCAGCAGCAGAAGAGGGAGCAGGGGGAGCCAGAGTGAGTTCCTTGCTTTTAAGGTGTTTACTCCACTGCAGTTCATGCTTTGCATGTAGATGCCTGGTCATGCAGGTTGTGCTAAGGTTCAGAACGTTAATGCCTCGCTTCAGGCTCTGATGGCACAGCGTGCAAACCACTCGGGTCTTGTCGTCAGCACATTGTTTAAAGAAGTGCCATGCCAGGGAACCCTTGAAGCTGCCTTTGGGGTGCTCGGTCCCTGGTGGCGGTGGCCAGTAGCAGGCGAACTCTCTTGGCGGCGGGTGTTCTGCTTTTGCCCCCTGCTCCCTCTTTTGCTACGCTGTTGGCTCGGTCTCACCACTGCCTCTTCCTCTGAACTATGAAAGTCAGTGGCACGACCTTCATTCCATGTGGGGTCTAGGACCTCATCGTCCCCTGCATCGTCTTCCACACAGTCTTCCTCCCTGACCTCCTGTTCGGTCTGCACACTGCAGAAAGACGCAGCAGTTGGCACCTGTGTTTCGTCATCATCAGAGACGTGCGGACTCCGATGAGGTGGTATTCCCATGTCCTCATCATCAGGAAATATCAGTGGTTGTGCATCAGTGCATTCTATGTCTTCCACCACTGGTGAAGGGCTAGGTGGACGCCCCTGGAAAACCGTGGGAGCAGAGTCTTCAAACAGCATAAGAGACTGCTGCATAACTTGAGGCTCAGACAGTTTCCCTGATATGCATGGGGGTGATGTGACAGACTGATGGGCTTGGTTTTCAGGTGCCACCTGTGCGCTTTCTGCAGAAGACTGGGTGGGAGATAATGTTGTGAACGTGCTGGATCCACTGTCGGCCACCCAATTGACTAGCGCCTGTACCTGCTCAGGCCTTACCATCCTTAGAACGGCATTGGGCCCCACCAAATATCGCTGTAAATTCTGGCGGGTACTGGAACCTGAGGTAGTTGGTTCACTAGGACGTGTGGCTGTGGCAGAATGGCCACATCCTCTCCCAGCACCAGAGGGTACACTAACACCACCACGACCGCATCCGCGTCCCTTACTAGTTGTTTGCCTCATTGTTACCATTCACCAAGCACCACAATAAGAAAAAAAATATTTGGCCCAATGCATTAATTTCAAATCCAGGCCTTTTTTTTTTTTACAGGCACCTACCACTATCTGCCTATTTGTTTATGTAGCGTATTACACTAATCCAGGCACAGCAGTAACCACTGATTTAGGGGAATATCTCTTTTAGGCTGGGAACACACCTAAGCGTTTCTGAATCGCGCGTATGACGCGCATTTTACGCGCGTTTTTGGATGCGCGTTTTTGCAACTAAGAAACGCGCATCATACGCGCGATTCAGTGATTCACCCCTATTTTAGCATGGCCCATAGGCACGTTAAAACGCCCCAAAGAAGCTCATGCTGAACGCGCTGTAAAACGCCCAAATGTGAACCATGCCCATAGGGAAGCATAGCTTTCCACATGTTGTGCGTTTTACAGCGCGTTTGAACGCGCTGTAAAACGCTTAGGTGTGTACCTAGGGTTAGGGCTAGTATTTAGGCCTTTAATGAAAGGTATCCTTTTATGGACAGATTTACACTTGGAGATGCACAGTAGTGTGTGAAAAAATATGTAGGGTTATGCCTTAAACACTTTGTGTAATATACCCTTTAACGGACACAAATACAATGGGAGATGCACGGTAGCGTGTGAAGTTATTGAGGATGACCCTCTCAGCACTTGTATATACACCTTAAGTGTAATATACCCTTTTACGGACAGATTAACACTTGGCCTGCAACAGCTGGGACACCAGATTCAGGGTATTGCTATTTTGGCAATTGAATTTCACCCCAGAACAAAATCTATCCTTTGCCAGACAGCAGACAGTATTATACTTGGCTAGCCAAAGCTGGAACACCAGATTTAGGGGATTGGTATTTTGGCAATTGAATTTAACCCCTTAATAAAATATAGAAATTGCTATCCTGAGTTTCTAGGGGTGACAATAAGCACAGCCAAGCCCCTGATGGAGGATATAGCAAAAACAACCCTAGTATTGATGGATTGATGGACTTGGTGGCAGCTTGTGCTGGTGCACCACAAGACACAAAATGGCAGCTGATCATGACAGAAAAAAGTGACAGAAAAACGCTCTGTGCAGCCTAAAAACCAGTGAGCAATTAACTAGCAGAAGTTCAATCATTCACAGCTGTAAATTGATCCGTTCATTAGGTGCTGTTGCTGACTTTAACCACTTCAGCCCCCCCTAGCTTAAACACCCTTAATGACCAGGCCACTTTTTACAATTCCGCACTACACTACTTTCACCGTTTATTGCTCCGTCATGCAACTTACCACCCAAATGAATTTTACCTCCTTTTCTTCTCACTAATAGAGCTTTCATTTGGTGGTATTTCATTGTTGCTGACGTTTTTACTTTTTTTGCTATTAATCAAAAATGACCGAAATTTTTGCAAAAAAATGACATTTTTCACTTTCTGTTGTAATTTTTTTTTTTTTAAAACTACATTTCTATATTAATTTTTCGCAAAATTTATTGTTCTACATGTCTTTGATAAAAAAAAATACAATAAGTGTATATTTATTGGTTTGGGTAAAAGTTATAGCGTTTACAAACTATAGTGCAAAAAAGTGAATTTCTGCATTTTGAAGCAGCTCTGACTTTCTGAGCGCCTGTCATGTTTCTTCAGGTGCTAGAATGCCAGGATAGTATAAATACCCCCAAATGACACCATTTTAGAAAGAAGACACCCCAAAGTATTCATGGAGGGGCATGGTGAGTTCATGTATCATTTCATTTTTTTCACAAGTTAGCGGAAAATGACACTTTCTGAGGAAAAATAAAAAATAATAAAGTTTCCATTTCTGCTAACTTCTGGCAAAAAAATAAAAATCTCAGACGGACTCACTATGCCCCTCAGTGAATACCTTGGGGTGTCTACTTCCGAAATGGGGTCACTTGTGAGGTGTGTTTACTGTTCTGGCATTTTGGGCGGGGCCAATTGTGAGCAGCCATGTAAAGCTAAAGGTACTCGTTGGAATTTGGGCCCTTTGCGCTCAGGCTGCAAAAGTGTCACTCATGTGGTATCGCCGTACTCAGGAGAAGTAGGGCAATGTGTTTTGGGGTGTATTTTTACATATACCCATGTTGGGTGAGAGAAATATCTCTGTAAACTGACAACTTTGTTTAAAAAATTTAAAAAGTTGTCGATTACAGCGATATTTCTCACACAAAGTATGGGTATATATAAAAATACACCCCAAAACACATTGCCCTACTTCTCCTGAGTACGGCGATACCACATGAGTGACACTTTTTTGCAGCCAAGATGCGCAAAGGGGCCCTAAATCAAATGAGTACCTTTAGGATTTCACAGGGCATTTTTACGCATTTGGATTCCAGACTTCTTCTCACGCTTTAGGGGCCCCTAAAATGCCAGGACAGTATAAATACCCCACATGTGACCCCATTTTGGAAAGAAGACACCCCAAGGTATTCTGTGAGGGGTATGGTGAGTTTATGTAAAATTTTATTTTTGTCACAAGTTAGTGAAATATGAGACTTTGTAAAAAAAAAAAAAAATATATCAATTTCCGCTAACTTGTGCCAAAAAAAAAAATTCTGTGAACTTGCCATGCCCCTCACAGAATACCTTGGGGTGTCTTCTTTCCAAAATGGGGTCACATGTGGGGTATTTATACTGACCTGGCATTTTAGGGCCCTAAAGCGTGAGAATCCAAAATGAGTAAAAATGCCCTGTGAAATCCTAAAGGTACTCATTGGTTTTAGGGCCCCTTTGCATCTTGGCTGCAAAAAGTGTCACACATGTGGTATCGCCGTACTCAGGAGAGTAGGGCAATGTGTTTTGGGGTGTATTTTATATATACCCATACTTTGGGTGAGAAATATCGCTGTAAATGACAACTTTTAAAAAAAATTATACAAAGTTGTCAATTTACAGAGATATTTCTCTCACCCAGTATGGGTATATGTAAAAATACACCCCAAAACACATTGCCCTACTTCTCCTGAGTACGGCGATACCACATGAGTGACACTTTTTGCAGCCAAGATGCGCAAAGGGGCCCTAAAACCAATGAGTACCTTTTAGGAGGGCATTTTTATGCATTTTTCTTCTCACGCTTTAGGTCCCCTAAATTGCCAGGGCAGTATAAATACCCCACATGTGACCCCATTTTGGAAAGAAGACACCCCAAGGTATTCCGTGAGGGGCATGGCGAGTTCACAGAAGATTTTTTTTGGCACAAGTTAGCGGAAATTGATTTTTATTGTTTTTCTCAAAAGTCTCCCTTTCTGCTAACTTTTGACAAAAAGTTAAATTTTCATGGACTCACTATGCCCCTCAGCGAATACCTTGGGGTGTCTTCTTTCCAAAATGGGGTCACATGTGGGGTGTTTGTACTGTTCTGGCATTTTGGGCGGGGCTAAATTGTGAGCAGCCATATAAAACCTAAAGGTACTCGTTGGAATTTGGGCCCCTTTAGCACCCAGGCTGCGAAAAAGTGTCACTCATGTGGTATCGCCGTACTCAGGAGAAGTAGGGCAATGTGTTTGGGGTGTATTTTTACATATACCCATACTTTGTGTGAGAAATATCGCTGTAAATTGACAACATTGTATAAAAAATTTAAAAAGTTGTCATTTACAGAGATATTTCTCTCACCCAGCATGGGTATATGTAAAAATACACCCCAAAACACATTGCCCTACTTCTCCTGAGTACGGCGATACCACATGTGTGCCACTTTTTGCAGCCAAGATGCGCAAAGGGGCCCTAAAACCAAAGAGTACCTTTAGGATTTCACAGGGCATTTTTACGCATTTGGATTTCACGCTTTAGGACCCCTAAAATGCCAGGGCAGTATAAATACCCCACAAGTGACCCCATTGTGGAAAGAAGACACCCCAAGGTATTCCGTGAGGGGCATGGTGAGTTCACAGAAAAAAATTTTTGGCACAAGTTAGCGGAAATTGATTTTTTTTTTTTACAAAGTCTCATATTCCACTAACTTGTGACAAAAAATAAAATTTTCCATGAACTCCCCATACCCCTCACGGAATACCTTGGGGTGTCTTCTTTCCAAAATGGGGTCACATGTGGGGTGTTTGTACTGCCCTGGCATTTGAGGGTCTCCGCAATCATTACACGTATGGCCAGCATTAGGAGTTTCTGCGATTCTCCGTATATTGAGCATACGGGTAATGAGATTTTTTTTTTCCGTTCAGCCTCTGCGCTGAAAAAAAAAAAATATAAATGAACGGCACAGATTTTTTCATTCGCATCGATCAATGTGGATGAAAAAATCTCTGCCAAAATCAGTGACTGCGGTGCGGTGGGCTGGGCGCTAGCTACCTAACAAGTAGCTAACTAACTGGCGGTGATAAGGGACCCTTATGCCCCATTCACACGTCCGAAATTCTGTTTGCGGAACGGAATTGCGGACCCATTAATTTCTATGGGGACAGACTTTGTCCCGCTCGGATCCGGAATTACGGATCCGCACTTACGGGTCTGCATTTCCGTTCAGCAAAAATATAGAACATGCCCTTTTCTTGTCCGCAATTGCGGACAAGAAAAAGCATTTTCTATATAGTTCTGGCAATGTGCGGATCTGCAAAATGCGGAAAGCACATTGACGGTGTCCGTGTTTTGCGGATCCGCGCCGCGGATCTGTGGCACGGATCTGTGGATCCGCGGAACCGCAAAACACATATGGACATGTGAATAGAGCCTTACAGGGGGGGTGATCAGTGACAGGGGGGTGATCAGGGAGTCTATATGGGGTGATCAGGGGTTAACAAGGGGTTAATAGTGGTTATAAAGTGAGGGGGGGTGGGGTTAGTGTAGTGTTTGGTGCAACTTTACATTGTTACCTGGTCCTCTGGTGGTCGATCCCAGTAAATGGGACCACCAGAGGACCAGGTATTAGGTATATCAGACGCTGTTAGCAACACAGCGTCTGATATACCACTTTGATCTCATTTATTTTACATTTACAGCCTGCCAGCGATTGATCATCGCTGGCAGGCTGTAGTACAACTGCAGAGCCGCGCTCTGCTGTGAACGCGCGCGTGCGCGCGTTCACAGCAGATCTCGGCTCTCGCGAGATGACGCACGGATGCGTCCAGGAGGAATAAACTTGCCGCCGCCTGGACGCATCCGTGCGTTCGGCGGTCGGCAAGCGGTTAACCTGCCTAATCTCACCCTCACAGAAGCTGCGTCCTCTCCCTACACTAATCAGAGCAGTGTGACGTGCGGCGCTACGTGACTCCAGCTTAAATAGAGGCTGGGTCACATGCTGCACTTGGCCAATCACAGCCATGCCATTAGTAGGCATGGCTGTGATGGGCTCTTAGGGCAAGAAGTAAAACACTAGCTGATTGGCTGCTGTGCAGCCCTTCAGAAAGCGGGAAGTAATCGCCGAACAACGGACCCGAACCCAAACTTTTTTGAAAATGTTCGGGTCCGGGTCCGGGTCCCGAACACCCCAAAAGTCGGTACGATCCCGAACTATGCTCGAACTGTTCGCTCAACACTAATTTTTAGCCCATAAGTAGAATACAATAGTAAAAAAAAAAAAAAAATAATAAAATAAAAATAAAAAAGGTGTGACTTCCAGTGCTCCAGACCAAAAAAAAATACCTAGGAGCCATTGGCTTCTGAACTGAAAAATTTAGTTGCCAAATTTAAATACATATCATTATAATTAAAAGACTTGGAGGAGAAGCTGAGACAGTAGTGAGCCAGCTCTACCCACAGCATACTAGGAAACATATAGGAGACTACAGCAACACATACCTCTTCCATCCATTGAGATCTCCTGTAATGTAGACCTTTCTTTCCTCTTCTCCTTTGTTTGACCCAGACCGCCATGACAGATTCTTTCAGCCGCCTCTAGGCTCTGCAGAGATCGTTAAAAACATGTAACAATAATACTAGAACAGACAGGTGCACTCTGCGGTCTTACTAACCCTCATTCTGGTGTTAAAATTGAGAGATTAGTCAACATATCCTGCTGTGGAGGACATGACTGAGCCTGAGCACCGCGCCAAGGTTTCTCAAGTAGCTCGGGACCTAACACTCACCTATCTGTGCCGTATGGGTAATACCAGGGGCCAGTGGGCTAAATTACAGGAATGTATTAGGCCGACTCGCAGCAAACACCTCAGTTACCTCCAGCATGTAACCATGCCTGCAATGGGAGGAGGGAGAAGGCTGTGAGCCCCACCCAAGACTGGCTGATATGGCCCAGGCCTCACAGGTGCACCGAAATGTAGCCTGTGGATGGACATCAGGCACATTTACATAGGAGTTTATACAGCTGCAGACAACTCAATATACAAAACGACTGAAAAAATGGTGTGGTGTTAAACAGGCAGGAAACACTAAAACCCAAATGCAGTTGTGTATATATATACAGGGGAGCAGATCCTGCACTTGTGGCCCGTTGCTAATGGCGATCCCCAGCAAAAATACATACGGTGGAGGATGCCCGCAGCAGACCACAAGTACCACAATAGATATCCTACACAAGATGGTAATTGTGTGGATGTGATAAACAATATAACAATATAGCAATAACAAATGACAGGTGCACACTGCGGTCTTACCAATCCTCATTCTGATGTTAAAATTGAGAATTAGCAAACATATCCTACTGTGGAGGACATGTCTTAGTCCGAGCACCGCGCCAAGGTTTCTCAAGTAGCTTCAGTTGTTTTGTATATTGAGTTGTCTGGAGGTATATAAACTCTTAGGTAAATGTAGCCTGTTTTCCATGCACAGGCTACATTTCGGTGCACCTGTGAGGCCTGGGCCATATCAGCCAGTCTTGGGTGGGGCTCACAGCCTTCTCCCTCCTCCCACTGCAGGCATGGTTACATGCTGGAGGTAACTGAGGAGTCTGCTGTGAGTCGGCCAATACACTCTTGTAATTTAGCCCACTGCCCCCTGATATTGCCCATAAGGCACAGGTAGGTGAGTGTTACCGAGCTGCTTGAGAAACCTTGGCGCGGTGCTCGGGCTCAGACATGTCCTCCACAGTAGGACATGTTGGCTAATTCTCAATTTTAACATCAGAATAAGCGTTAGTAAGACCGCAGAGTGCACCTGTCTGTTCTATTATTATTGTTATATTGTTTATCACGTCCACACAACTGCCACCGTGTGTAGGATATCTATTGTGGCACTTGTGGTCCTCTGTGGGCATCCTCCACCGTATGCATTTTTGCTGGGGATCGCCATTAGCAACGGGCCACAAGTGCAGGATCTGCTCCCCTGTATATATATGCATAACTGCATGTGGGTTTGAGCATTTCCTGCCTGTTTAACACCACGCCATTTTTTCAGTCATTTTGTTAAAAACATGGTAGATTTCTGGAATTTTAATATAAGCCTCCCCACATTTTTAACACAACCTCCCCACCCTGGTTTCCCAACAATGTCATCCTGCTTTCCCTCCCAGCCCTGTGCCCACTGTGCTCCCCAATGCCCCTGCTGAAAAAATAGTGACCCCAGTAGACATAGTGTCCCTATGGTGCCTCCAGCAATTATAATGCCCCCTAGAGTGCCCTCCCCCAGTAATAATAATAATGTCCACTAAAATGCCCCCAGTAATAATATTAAAACCCTATATTGTGCTCCCAGTAGTAATGCCTGTAAAGTGTCCCCTATAATGTCCCTGTAATAGAAATGCCCCTACAGTGCCTCCAGCATTAATATCTCCTATTTTACCCCAGGTAAAAATGCCAGTATAGTGCCCCTAGTAGTAATTCACAAAACAAAAACATCCTGTCCTAGTGCCCCAGGATTAAAATGCCCCCAGTGCATTCAGTAATGCCCATATAGTGCCCTCATTAAAAAATGCCCTGGTAATGCCCTCTATAGGGCCTCAGTGTTAAAAGTGCCCAGTGCCACCAGTAATGGCCCTTATACTGTGCCCTGTATTAAAAATTGCCCCAATTATGCTGTTCCCACTGTTCCCTTCCAGTAGCTATGTCCCCCACAGTGCCCCTCCATTAGTAATGTCGCCCACAAAGCCCCTTCAATAGTAATGTCCCCCACAGCGCCCCTCCAGTAGTAAAATCCCTCACAACGCCCCTCCAGTAGTAACATCCCCCACAGCGCCCTCCAGTAATAACATACCTCACAACGCTCCTCCAGTAGCAACGTTCCTGTGCTCCTCCAGTAGTAACGTTCCTCACAGCGCTCCTCCAGTAATAACATCCCTCACAACACGCCTCCAGTAGGAACATCCCTCACAGCTCCCCTCCAGTAGTAACGTTCCTCACAGCGCTCCTCCAGTAGTAACATCCCTCACAGCACTCCTCCAGTAGTAACATCCCTCACAGCTCACCTCCTGTAGTGTCCCTCATAGTGCTCCCATTGAGTAATGCCCCAAAGTGCCCCTTCAGTATTATGTCCCCAATGGCCCCTGCAGTGCTATCCTTCCTGTTAGTAAAAGCCCCCAATTCGGCAGTGAAAAAAAAACAACTAATACTCACCTGTATCCCACGTTTCGCCGGTGTTCACGATGCAGGCCACAACCTCTTCTGGTCTACGGCCACATCACTTCACTGTGTCCCGGCCCAGGCAGGCGTTAGGTCATCATGCACGTCTGCGCGGGTATGTACTACCTCATAGTCTTCAGGCCTTCTAAGCCTGAAACCTATGAGGGTGATCGGCAGCAGGGCAGAGTACTATCTTCTCCTGTGCCCCGTAGCAGTATTGAACTGCAGCGGCGGGTCTAGTCGAAAATGGCGACAAGACTAAAAAGTCTTGTCGCCATTTGTAAATTCTAAGTCGCATTGCCGACCATTTTGGTCTCCATCTGAAGCGCTGACTTCATTGATTCTGCATGGGGACGTATGCTTAACCCCGAAAAACGTAATGAATTCAATGCTCAGGAAGGGGAAGTTTCTAGAATTAATGTTTTAAAACTGAGCGTTTTATCAGAATGCGTTTTAAAACTCTGGGAGAAAATGATCTAGCCAAGAAAAACACAACGCAACGTCACTAAGGCTGTGTCCACATCATGTTTTTGACCTACATAGTTTAATATATTGGAGAGGGGTTATTCATTTTCAGTCAGTCGCCTGCTTCACGGACACCGCCTGATTGCCTGACCTCAAAGTTCACCTTTTTGAAAGGCAATTTAAGTGTCCAGTACCTTCTAGAAGCGACATAATCATATATTTACATCGACTTCTACAAAAAATGCAATAAATGAACAGAGAACATAGTTTGGTCGTAGTCAGAAGCGGCTTCACACGATTTCCAACTCATCAGACTCAGACAATCCAAACTCAGTCTTGTACTTGTCAAAGAGCTTCTGAAGAGAGGTCAAGTACATGCCATGGTAGAGGTCCACGTCCTTCTGAGTCGGCTGCTCCATTTTAGGGACTGCTATGGGTTCTCCAACTGGAGGGAAAATAAAAATAAATATTATACGTTCATCAAGGTTGGAGATCAAAATGGATTTATGCCAGGGAAGGGTACACACTTTAACCTACATCGAATCTTTGTGAATATTCAGTCTCCTGGGGATGGTGCCCGCTCCCTCCTGTCCTTAGATGCCACTAAGGCTTTTGATAGGGTGGAGTGGGCATTTCTTTGGAGAGTTATGGAAAGAATGGGGTTTGGGCTTAGGTTTCTGGCTATGACTCAGTTGTTATACAAGGCTCCTGTTGCTAGGTTAAGGATCAATGAGATGTTGACTGGGTGTTTCTCATTGGGGAGGGGCACCAGTCAGGGTTGTCCCCTCTCCCCACTTCTGTTCAACATCTATATTGAACCACTCGCGGCTAAGATCAGACAGGACCCGGGAATAATTGGATTCGGGGTCCTGGGGGAGGAGGATCGAATATCCTTGTATGCTGACGATATTTTATTTTTTGTAGAGCAAACAGATTATTCTCCCCCGGGTAATGAAATGTGTTAATCTTTTTTGTACGGCCTCTGGTTTAGAAGTCAATTGGACCAAGACAAGTTTGTTACCACTGGAGTCATCGCAACTACCAAATGAGATCTTGGCCCATGGCTTGACTGTCTCGGACTCAATTAAATATTTGGGGATTATGGTAACAGCCAATATTCAAGAATATTTACAACTAAACTTGCTTCCGGTTTTGAGTAAAATGAGAGCCAAAATTAAAACATGGCAGAAACTCTCGCTCACAAGAGCGGATAGAATTTCCCCGATTAAAATGGTCATACTTCCTCAATTGCTTTATGTTCTCCGAAACTCTCCTATCTGGATAGAGGATAAATTTTTTAAAACAATTGAAAGGATGATTAATGACTTGCTATGGGGAGGAAGCGTGTAAGACGGACTACTGTTCCATGCCCAATGAGCAGGGAGGCTTAAACCTCCCTAACTTTAAGGGGTATTTTATTGCCTCACAAACTTTGTTTTTTTTAATGACTGGGAAAGTAGTTCTTTATGTAGTAAATTGGTAAGGGAATCGAGTTTTCCTGAATTTTTTGCCGTGTTAGAGTCAAGCTGGCTATCTAGGAGTTCGCAGGATTATAAAATTTTTTGCAAGATGGCCCTGAGGGCTTGGAAGATAAGAACCTGGTTTAAGGTTTCGGCATCTCTGGTTTGCACCCCACTATGGCATAATCAGAGGTTGGCGTCTCTTGATAACCTGGACTGCCGCCAGTATTGGAGGGAAAAAAAACATTCAGTATTTGAGTCAAGTTATAAAAAACGGACAAATTCTTTCTCTTCTGGAGCTTGAACAAAATGAAAATTTGGGTGAGGTTCGTTGGTACACATATTTTCAGTTACGTTCTGCACTTTTTTCTATTCTACACTGCTACAAACACCTGATTAGAGCACTGACAGAAGTCCTGGAGCAGTATACTTAAAGAGTTCGGCCCCTTGGTTTGGGACGATGTCTTGAGGAATGCTAGGTTTGTATCCCACAATTTTAACCATATGGTTGTACAGTTTAACATTATTCATAAGATATATGTTACACCGCTGTGGCTCCAGAAGAGAGGTTTTAGGGATTCCTCAAATTGTCCGCGTTGTGGATGCCCCAGTGCAGACCACCTTCATATCTTCTGGGACTGCCCTCGGGTGAGTGGATATTGGCGGCTGGTCCAGGAAACTCTGACACAGAAACTGCAGGTTCAAATTCCCTTCTTGCCAGGAGTATGGATTTTAGGCGACCTATCTCAGGTCACCTGCCAAACTCCAAAACTCCGCCTCTTGATCAAAGCGATGTTTTTGGCAAGGCTCATTATTTCTAGGATGTGGTTCTCTAGATCCCCTCCCGATTATAAAAACTGGCTTACTTTTTAATTTTGTTCAGCAAGTTATGAGAAGATTTTGTATAGGGAAAGACAAGCTTACGGTTAATGGGATAGGATTTGGCAAGGGTGGAATGAATGATTCGTTTTCCTTTATTTTTTTATTTTTTTTCTTTTGGGGCGATGGGAGGGGGGAATGGAGGGATTGGGAATCTTAATAATGCTTATGTACCTTTATTTAATATTTTGTAATTTGCAATTTGAAAAATAAAAAAAGTGCTTAAATAAAAAAAAAAAAAAAAAGTTGGAGAATTGCAGACTGACTCGAGGGTCGACATTGGAGACGGCCAAACAGTCCATCATGATCTACTTCTTGAGTGCCAATTGGTGGCCAATAGACGACATTCCAACGTAAAAATGTCAGCAGCTGGGCCTAGATGGAAGCCTATGAGGGGGGAACAAGCCTTGTTGGTGGTCGGTAGATAGCTTTACACCAGCTAGCTATAAAGAAGGTTGTGAACCATCCCAAATGTTGTCCCAGGGAACAGCAAATAAATATGTAGCATGGCCCATTATTACACCATTCGGCTTCGGACACTGTAGAATTGTTGACCTTTGCTACATTGAAATCAATAAGCTTCCATGTTTATCCACTCTAAGCAATCGAAGGGTCCTAAACTGAGGCCAGCGACATCCATATCTGACAGCTTAACACAATATATAAGATGTTGCATATAGATACGTATGACTCACCCACAGTAGTGATGGGAATGGGATAGGGCACAAAGCCCCAGCTGTCTGTGAAGAAGAACCCACAACCATAGAACAAACATGGAGCAAATCCAATGCGTTTCTGGAATTTTCTCTGCAGCCATCGGCCCCAAGAACCTTCGTCAAACTCAATTTGCTTATAAGCATTGTTCTCTCCAAAGGAATAAACTGGGACCAGGTTAGCCCTATAAGAAAATACACACAATGCAGTTACCCATGGGGCTGCCATTGAGGACTGGTCTCCATCTGGAGACCCAAATCAGAAATGCTCTAATGACAGTAGTAGAACCGTATATACGCTGACAGTGACACTGGGTAATAATCTTATTATACACTTAGTAATTGTAGAAGCTTTCCAACAGGTTTTTTGGAGAAAAGAAAGGCACAATCTTCCCAATCCAATTACTGTCCCTGTAAGACCCTAAAATAGCCCTCGACCTTTAATACTGCCTCCTATGTACAAGAATATAACTACTATAATACTGCCTCCTATGTACAAGAATATAATACTATAATACTGCTTCCTATGTACAATAATATAACTACTATAATACTGCTCCTATGTACAAGAATATAACTACTATAATACTGCTCCTATGTACAAGAATATAACTACTATAATACTGATCCTATATACACGAATATAACTACTATAATACTGCTCCTACTGTATGTACAAGAATATAACTACTATAATACTGCCTCCTATGTACAAGAATAGAACTACTATAATACTGCCTCCTATGTACAAGAATATAACTACTATAATACTGCCTCCTATGTACAAGAATATAACTACTATAATACTGCTCCTATGTACAAGAATATAACTACTATAATACTGCTCCTATGTACAAGAATATAACTACTATAATACTGCTCCTATGTACAAGAATATAACTACTATAATACTGCTCCTATGTACAAGAATATAACTACTATAATACTGCTCCTATGTACAAGAATATAACTACTATAATACTGCTCCTATGTACAAGAATATAACTACTATAATACTGCTCCTATGTACAAGAATATAACTACTATAATACTGCTCCTATGTACAAGAATATAACTACTATAATACTGCTCCTATGTACAAGAATATAACTACTATAATACTGCCTCCTATGTACAAGAATATAACTACTATAATACTGCTCCTATGTACAAGAATATAACTACTATAATACTGCTCCTATGTACAAGAATATAACTACTATAATACTGCTCCTATGTACAAGAATATAACTACTATAATACTGCCCCCTATGTACAAGAATATAACTACTATAATACTTCTCCTATGTACAAGAATATAACTACTATAATACTGCTCCTATGTACAAGAATATAACTACTATAATACTTCTCCTATGTACAAGAATATAACTACTATGGGGCGGAGCTTGACTGCCAACCAGAGCAGACACATGTAGGAGAGCTCTGCTCCATGTAACCCCACAAACTAGCTGGAAACCCGACCAACTTAGCACAGGATGGGCAAAATAGGCAGGTGTGTTCCTAAAGACAAGCCTGAACCAAAGAAACCAGACCACAGCACCTCCGACATGGAGAAATTCCTTCACAAGAAGCCAGCCACAGGCTCCCTGGCAGCTGCCAAGATGGTGCTGGAAGACCAGGAGGGCTGGTCACAGCATGCTGAGGAAGAGGACGGCTCCACAATAGACTCAGCAGAAGGTCAGGCTGACTCAATAGCAGCACCGATCTCCAGGCACTTTTACAACAAGCTCTGACAGAGGCCTTATCTCCACTTATACAAGAGCTGAAAGAAATCAAAGCCGACGTCAGGCAGATAGGCCACAGAGTTGAAACCCTGGAGCACAATCAGGCTGCCATACTGCCCTACATTAAGGCGGTAGCGACTACACAGCAGCCTTTATCGACTCCCTGGACAACGCATACACAATGCTGGAAGATCAGGAAAATCGGAGTCGCCGGAAAAACCTCCGAATAAGAGGTCTATCGGAAAACGTGGCCGCAGAAGCTCTAGCAGACACCGCCATCGCCATCTTTGGCTCCCTGCTCGGCCCAGACAGAGCTGAAGAAGTGCAGATAGAACGCATTCATAGAGCGCTAAGGCCCCGACCGAAAGACTCAGAAAATCCCAGGGACGTTATTTGCGGTCTACTAAGATACGTCGACACAGCTGCGATTATGACAGCGGCCAGAAACAAGAAAGAAATCACCTTTGAAGGTGCAAATATTTCCCTTTATCAGGATCTGGCGCCATCGACACTCAATAAACGCAGAGCGCTGCGCCCTCTAACGGACCATCTCCGACATGCAAAGGTCCCATACAAATGGCTGTTCCCCTTCGGCCTCACCTTTGCTGTAGGGGGACGCCGCTGCGTTATTCGCATACCTTCGGATCTCCAAGCAGCATGGGAGTTGCTGCAAACAACCCCGCTGGACATCCCTTCATGGCTGCCCTCTGCGGGACTTGGGAGCCCATTACCGGAGTTACCAGAAGTCCAGAGATGGTCGTCAGCCCCCCAGAGGAAGAAAACCGCATCCAGATTAAGAGACACCTAAATCCTAGGTGAAGTCTCCTCTTATCCCCGTGGACTCCCCTTGGGAACTTACTTGTTCTCACTCATCATGCAAGGGATTGCCTCCAGGACCTGGTCACCTCTCTTCTGGACGGGTCTGCAGCCCACCAGGGCGGTTGCTGTCACCGGAGACTTGGAACCAGTCCCCTACTTGAGGAAGTAATTCCCTTGCTATTATCCACCGGGTACTTGCAAAAACCGGCCTCTACATCACTGTTTTGTATGACCTCAGAGATGGATACATCGGCCGGGACTTATGCAAGTATAACTCACCCACCAGGTTCTCACTTATTTGCATTGATCTTTGACATCTCCTTCTGTTTATTATCATTTATTGCGGTTTACTTCTGCTATATGGCCTGTTCCAGCGCAGCCTCTGTAGCTGCCCTCAAACATAGCATGTTATGATTTATTCTGCTTTACCATCTATAGTTGGTTTATCCACCATGCTTTACACTTCTAGTTATATATCTAGTTTGTGGGGGAACGGTTTTCTTACTGTTCCGATACTCTATTTCCCCCCACTCCCCACACGCCAGGGAAAATATGGCGCAATCCTGGCGCGAGCGCCACATATTGGAGCCTTTCACGCCCGCCCAGCCGCATCTAATTGAACTGCTGCGGAGGGGCCGGCGTGAGGGTAACCACAGCAGTATACCTGCTCTGTCCTTCATTGTTATTCTTACACTCTTTGTTCGATTGTTGTCCCCTTCCCTCCTGTTCAGAGATTTTACACGTGGTAATGGGTCTCTTTTCTGTTTGACATGACACAAGTCATACCTCGTCTTAAATGCACTTCTTTCAATGTCAGGGGCTTCAACACCCCTCAGAAGCGCTCACAGGTCACTCGCCTGCTGAAAAAAATCAGGTACAGACATATGTTTTCTGCAGGAACTGCATTTTAAGACGACCAGGGTCCCCAGTCTTCCCAACTCCTATTTTCAACATTGGTTCATTTGTCCCTTTGAGAAAGCGAAAAGAGGTGCAGGTATAGCTATCTCAAAGCGAGTTCCCTTTAAGCTGGTGGCGACTCAGTTGGACCCGGAAGGGAGGTTCATACTCGCAAAAGGGGTTATAGGCACGCACTCGGTGACACTGGCTAGCCTCTATAGCCCCAACAGGGGCCAGAAGAAATGGCTTAAAGTTACTTTAGAGAAATTTGGACAATTTGCCGAGGGTACACGGATAGTAGGAGGCGACATCAATGTCACTCTTAACCCACTATTAGACGCCTCAGACGGCACCTCCCAGCTTACGCACTCAGCTATAGGATGTATTAACAACTATCTCTCAGATGCACATTTAGTGGATACATGGAGACTCGTACACCCCGATAACCGGGATTACACTTATTTTTCGGCACCACATAATACCCATAAGAGGTTGGACTACATCTTTCTGTCCTCTAACTCCATTGACATGGTGGAAAGCGCAGTCATAGAACCGATAACAGTCTCTGATCACGCGCCAACATCTACGGTTCTACGCTTCTCCAGCATGCCGTCTCAGTATAAGCAATGGAGACTCAATGAGACGCTATTGGACAGAGAGGCGGATGTCGATACCCTCAAGCAAAAACTGACTAGGTTCTTTAAAGAGAACTCTACACCTGAGGTCTCGCCCACTACCCTGTGGGAAACACAAAGTTGTGATGAGAGGGGAATTAATCGCCCTGGGCAGCAAACGTAAAAAAGAAGGGCAACACACCTTACATACGCTGCTCCAGCAGATCGCTGAAAAGGAAGCAATACACAAACGGTCAAAAGCAATTTCCATCCAGACGGAGCTACACCAGCTGAGGTCACGCCTGAAAGATCACCTAAACATTAAGACAGCTAAAGCCTATCAATATGCCCAATTCCGATATTACGCTCATGGCG
This sequence comes from Bufotes viridis, assembly GCA_033119425.1. Classification (NCBI taxonomy): domain Eukaryota; kingdom Metazoa; phylum Chordata; class Amphibia; order Anura; family Bufonidae; genus Bufotes; species Bufotes viridis. The sequence continues at coordinate 495,349,205 of CM065591.1, read as the reverse complement.
ACAGAGGCTCCAAATTAATGTCTTCCCTAATCAAACAGAGAACTGCAGCCATGTATATCCCCAGAATTAAATCTGACCAGTGCGCCGTGCTACACAAAACAGCTGATATAGCTGGAGAGTTTCAAAAATTCTACAAACGCTTATATAGTATATCTGGAAGTCACACGGAAGGCGGGCCTTCATTAGAATTGGCCATGGACCAGTTCTTAGAACGCCTACACTTGCCTACAATATCTCAACATGATAGCAACGGCCTGTTAGTCCCAACAACTGAGTCAGAAATTCAAAAAATACTCAATTCCATGCCATCCGGGAAAAGCCCCAGCCCTGATGGCTTCCCGGCAGGTTATTATAAAAAGTTTGCCACCACTCTAACTCCACAACTGACCACGTGGTGTAATGCCCTCTTGAATGGAGCACGTCTCCACAAACAATCGCTAGAAGCGACAGTAACTATTTTGCCCAAACCCGGGAAAGACCCCTACTGTGTGGCAGCTACAGGCCCATATCACTACTTAACGTAGATATCAAAATCTGGGCCAAACTGATGGCCTTAAGACTCAACCCTCTCCTTCCAAAGATTATCCACCCTGACCAGGCCGGCTTTGTACCGGGCCGGGAAGGGAATCACAATTCTTGCCGGATTGTGGCTGCCATACAGTGGTCCATTAAACACCGATTGCCACTGACATTCTTAAGTGTAGATGCAGAGAAGGCCTTCGACCGGGTTAATTGGGCCTTTATGCGAAAGACGCTGCGTAAGTTTGGCCTCCCGGAAGGTTTTCTAGACGCTATTATGACTCTGTATAATGAGCCTAGCGCCAGAATCAGAGTTAATGGCACTTTATCGCCATCTTTCTCTATACACAATGGAACGAGGCAAGGCTGCCCCTTGTCCCCAGCTCTATATGTCCTGGTTATGGAAACCTTATTACAAGCGATTAGAGAACATCCTGATATCCGAGGAGTCAGGGCCAAACAGGACTCCATAGAATATACCACTGCAGCTTACGCAGACGACCTGCTCATTATGGTATCCAACCCGGTCGAGGCCTTCCCAACCCTGCTGACAATTTTTGAGGAATATGGAAGGGTGTCTAATTATAAAATGAACCACACTAAATCTGAAGCAATGAACATCACTGCCTCCAAAAAAATTATAGATGACCTACGCAAATCCACTCCATTTCAGTGGCAATCCACATCAGTCACTTACCTGGGGGTCAAAATCCTCCATGTCCCGCAGATATATTCCGACTTAACTTCATACCTCTATTAGACGAGATACAAACACTACTACAAACTTTGCGCCTTCCCTATACCAGCTGGATGGGTCGGAAAAACTTACTGAAAGCCTTTATCCTGCCGAAGTTTCTTTATACATTGCAAATGATCCCCACCTTCCTGCCCACGGCATACCTAACTAAGCTTAGACGCCTCTTTACCACATATCTCTGGGGGTAAACCCGCACGCCTAGCCTATAATCACCTGATACTGAAACGCTCACAGGGAGGATTTGGGATGCCAGATGTATTCAGATATTATCAAGCCATACACCTGAAAAGATGGGTCCAATTGCACAACCCCAGCTTACATACCCTGGGCAACGAGTTAGAGATTCTGTTACTCTCACCTCCTCAAAAAGCAGCTCTCTGGGACTTGACCCCCTCACCCTTCACTCCCAGATTTTACTTAAAGGTACCAGAGCGGTAATCAAACACTTAAACTCTGGAGGCGAATTGCTGGGTAAAATACCAGCAAACCTCCCGGCGGACTTAGCCCCTTTATACTTAAACCTAATCTAACGAGCCCCTCACCGGTTTGGGTTAAACTTAGAACGCACAAAATGCTTGACTTTGTACGTCACACAAGACTAAGTCCTTCAACACAGACTCCTCTTAGGTCCCTTATGGACAGCGCCAATTTTCTAGAACAACACGAGTTGTCATACACAGGGAAGGCCCTAGAAGCCACAGTAGACCTAAATTGCCAACCTACTTGGCTGGAAAAAATGCTGGATTCTAAAACCCCGATAAGGAGGTGGATTTCCTTGCTATACCTCGCACTTAACACCCCAAATACTAAAGCACAACCACAATACATACACACATGGGCAGGAGAACTAGGAAAAACGTTCTCAGAGACGGAGATAATGAGAATCCACGCCAATTCCCATGGCTTTTCCAGGTGTATTAAAATACAAGAGCACTCCTACAAGGTGCTCACCCAATGGTACCGCACACCCGCGCAACTATTTCGCAGCGGACTCAGTGTTAATGACGTTTGTTGGCGTTGCAAGGACGACAGCGGGACACTCCTGCACATTATGTGGACATGCCCGAAGATCAAGCCATACTGGGCGCAGATCTCTGATGAAATTCACAAGATCACCGGGGCCAGGGTGAATTTAACACCTGAATTAGTCCTCTTATGGCTACCTTCTGACACCTTGACCCCCTCAAAGCACAACCTAGAAACTCACCTCATACAAGCAGCGCGGTTACTCATCCCCTTGCAGTGGCTTAGCACTGACCCCCCACCATCACACAATGGACAGCAAAAGTCGTATCCCTGCAAAGACTAGAAGAGCTAGCTAGCTGGGAGGCTAGGACACACTACAAACACGAGAAATTATGGGCACCCTGGCTACAATACATGTATTCGCATCAACCGCCAACCCCTCCCCACGTGCAAGGATAACTGTACATCCGACTCGGCACATCCTATGTCTATAGACTTCGTATTAGATGTCATGTCAGGGGAAGACCTTCCCCGTTGACACAGGAACATATCGCTCATTCACGATCCTATTACCACTATACTCATTCACCTCCTTTCATTGTTGGTATACTCTGACCTATAGGTATGATCCTCTTGGGAGACGTCATACCTCCCCACTCCCCTTTATACCCCAGTTCATTGGTTACTTGTTGTTTAACATACATGACTGCACATGCTTTATGCTAAGCTCTGTAATAGAAGTCTATATTACTGACTTTGCATGTTTTGACTTTCTCCTGTGCTACACTTTGAGCTCTTGATTGTATGATGTTGTAAGCTCTATATATGCAGTGTTTCCATGATTGTAACTGCTTCTTTTCTATGTATCACTGCTTCAATAAAAAGATATTTGACAAAGAATATAACTACTATAATACTGCTCCTATGTACAAGAATATAACTACTATAATACTGCTCCTATGTACAAGAATATAACTACTATAATACTGCTCCTATGTACAAGAATATAACTACTATAATACTGCTCCTATGTACAAGAATATAACTACTATAATACTGCTCCTATGTACAAGAATATAACTACTATAATACTGCCCCTATGTACAAGAATATACCTACTATAATACTGCTCCTATGTACAAGAATATAACTACTATAATACTGCCTCCTATGTACAAGAATATAACTACTATAATACTGCCCCTATGTACAAGAATATAACTACTATAATACTGCCTCCTATGTACAAGAATATAACTACTATAATACTGCCTTCATGTACAAGAATATAACTACTATAATACTGCCCCTATGTACAAGAATATAACTACTATAATACTGCCTCCTATGTACAAGAATATAACTACTATAATACTGCCTCCATGTACAAGAATATACCTACTATAATACTGCCTCCTATGTACAAGAATATAACTACTATAATACTGCCTCCATGTACAAGAATATAACTACTATAATACTGCCTCCTATGTACAAGAATATAACTACTATAATACTGCCTCCTATGTACAAGAATATAACTACTATAATACTGCCTCCTATGTACAAGAATATATCTACTATAATACAGCCTCCTATGTACAAGAATATATCTACTATAATACTGCCTCCTATGTACAAGAATATAACTGCTATAATACTACTCCTATGTACAAGAATATAACTACTATAATACTGCTCCTATGTACAGCATTAGTAATTCTTGGTTATTTGGAGCATATACAGAGTATGACTAGAACTCACGGTGTTGGTTCTTAGTAAGTCACTAGTGTTTCCGGTCCCTGACAGAGGCAATCTCAAGGGTGGCATCGTGGAGACTTCCAGATAAACCAATTACCGGCAAGTGCAATTGCACTTATTCCTTCTCTTACCCATGCTGTAATGCAATCTTTACAAATCCTTTCCTCTGCTTTAGGGTTACAGAGTTTTTCCCGGTTGGCAGTCCAGGCACTCTGCGGTGCCTCCGATCACTATCACCACGGCGTTTCCAGTTCCATTTTTGGAGAGGATGAAGTCTATGGTGTTGCGCCTCACAGGGCAGATTCCTGTAAAAATAAAGCAATATTCAGCCATTAGGTGCAAGCGGTATATTAAGCGATACACAGGGGCACGTGGTGCTGCGAAAGAAATAACGCCAACCGGACGCTGTACCATCATACCAACTGCTAATGCGTTATTCGCATTATTTTCATGATCAGACCAGCAGGCGACCAGAGCACACAGGAAGCTCGGAGGTCCCCTGGAAGGGACTCTATGCAACATGGTGCAAAACATTTGACTCAATCCCTACTGAAGCTCCAAATCTCATTGTTAAAATTTAAAGAGAGGCTATCGAGGTTAGGAAAGAATGGTTTTCTTAGATTTTTCCAGAAACAGCGCCACGCTTGTCCTTAGGTTGTGTCTGGTATTGCAGTACTCGAGTAGATGGTGTTGAGCTGCAATGCCAGACACGGCCACCGACAAAAGTTGTGCCATTTCTGCAAAACAAGGATCCAGTTCCCAGGAACCATGTTGAGGAGCAGTGCCATTTAAGGGGTTGCCCAGTTTCGTCTGACTTGTCACATGCCACTTAGGACCCCAATCAAGCTAGGTAGCAATACTGGACCTGTATTGGTTTCACTCAGCTTTCCCAGAGACAGATAACAAGGAAACCATCAAACCAAAGCTTGACGAAAGAGAAGGACTACAAGCATTACAAAAGATGGATGCTCTCTTCCAGAAGCAGCGCCACCCTGTCCATAGGTTGTGTCTGGTACTGCAGTACCTCACACAGCCGATGGACAGGTGTGAAGCCATTACTAGTAGAAAGCAGATATGTTTTTGTAATCAATACAAGACCGCTCAACATTAATCCCCTATCCACAAGCTAGAGTAATAGATCTGAAAAGTAGAGCTCGACTACTGGGACCACCCCCCACCAGTCACTAGAAGTCCCATTCCACAGGTATTTCAACAGAACCAGTCCACTCACAGGCTATAAATCTCAGAGCCCTCTTCTACTGATCGGTAGAAAGGAGGTATTACACCACACACACTGAAAGCAGTCAACCATTCAATGTGTCGGGTCCCTCAGAAAGAGAAGCGACTCTCCTCCTCGCTTGAAGATGGAGAGGGTTCACCTAAAGGGAGACCTTCATCTATCATCTCAGAATTCCTCAAATTAAGCCACACAGGCATCTGGAGAATGGACCAATGTCATGTCTACCTACCAGACCATGGAGGTGCACCAGATACCCCACCTCCTCCATTGTTTCCAATGGTAGACAGTCATACAAAATATAATTGCCACCTACAGATGTTGGTCTTCAATCAAGGACCAAGAGCTTACCTGCAGATATTAGGTATTCCCTTACAAACGGCATTCTGAAGTACCCAGCCAATGTGCCCAGGTACGGCTTAATACCGGGAACTTCTTGGAGACACCGGTGGCTTCGGTACCGAAGTTGCAAAAGGCACCGATACTCAAGATGCCGTGGGGGTGGTAGCCGAAGATGTAGTTGCGACTGGGAAGCAGGTTGTGGGTTTTGACCAGCTGGAAGACACATTTAAGAAGCTTAGTTGTCAGATCTACAAGTCTGCAGGTTCTCGGCACCTCAGGCCCGATGCCTACTGACCGACAATAAGGGCACGTGAAGCCACCAGGACCATCAACCTCAAGATTCAGCGCCATGACAAAGGGCAGTGGTGGAATGGTCTCCGATAACATGACTACTCCTCCTGGACATTTCTTCCCAGACAGTCTGGGTGCTCCCAGAGTCAACTGAGGAGTCATATTGACAAAGACAATGGGATAACCCTCCCACGACCCACCTCAGCTCTGCTACATCTGGACAACTAGTAGCCTTAGGACAGCTTAAGAGTGACGCTGCAGTGACAACAACATACAAAGGGCGGCACATCTGTACCTATATGCAGGAACTCACCCGTATCGGAAAGTAGTCCCTGAAGTAGCGCCACGCAGCCCAGTTCCTAAACCTCCTGGATCGTCTGCCACCTGAAATAAGATGGACACCAGCTGCAGGCTAAACCTTAAGAGTGTATGGCGCAAAAAAACTCATAGGGGACTGCAAGTCCTCAACACTTTCAAGATCCCCACTTGTTGTCAGTGAATGAAAACATACATCGGGCCCACTGAGAACTAAATTATGTTCAACTGCAACACGGCAACGATACAATGTAGCAGATATTTCATAATGAAATTAACCCCTGTGGCAGTTGGACATGATTTTCAGCCCCTCAGTGGAGGCCATGAACGCTTTCATTCACTGATGGCAAGCAGAGATGTTGAAACTAGTGATCAGTTAAAACACACAATATTAGAAGTATGAGGTGCTGGAAGACATGAAATGACGGTTGCAGAATAGTGAATGCAGCTCTGGAGTATTATACAGTATATTGGGCAGCATGTTGCCTTGCAGCACTGGGGTCCTGGGTTCGAATCCGACCAAGAACATCATCTGCACAGAGTTTGTATGTTCTCCCCGTGATTGCATTTTCCTCCCACATCCTGATAGGGAACTTAGATTTTGATCCCCATTGGGGACAGAGTGATGCTAATGTATGTAAAGCGCTGCGGAATATAGGATCAGTACAGGATAAATAATGTATGTATACAGCGACTCCACCAGCAGAATAAAGAGTGCAGCTCTGGAGTTTAATACATGTTGTAACTCAGGATCAGTACAGGATAAGTAATGTAATGTACAGTGACTGCACCAGCAGAATAGTGAGTGCAGCTCTGGGGTATAATACAGGATGTAACTCAGGATCAGTATAGGATAAGTAATGTAATGTACAGTGACTGCACCAGCAGAATAGTGAGTGCAGCTCTGGAGTATAATACAGGATGTAACTCAGGATCAGTACAGGATAAGTAATGTATGTACACAGTGACTGCACCAGCAGAATAGTGAGTGCAGCTCTGGAGTATAATACAGGATGTAACTCAGGACCAGTACAGGATAAGTAATGTATGTACACAGTGACTGCACCAGCAGAATAGTGAGTGCAGCTCTGGAGTATAATACAGGATGTAACTCAGGATCAGTACAGGATAAGTAATGTAATCTGTGTACATAGTGACTGCACCAGCAGAATAGTGAGTGCAGCTCTGGAGTATAATACAGGATGTAACTCAGGATCTGTACAGGATAAGTAATGTATGTACACAGTGACTGCACCAGCAGAATAGTGAGTGCAGCTCTGGAGTATAAAACAGGATCTGTAGTTGTTGTACCCATCAGTGAGGCGGCGGTCATTACTACGATTTGGTCCTTGGTGAAAGGAAGCCCAGAAATTAAAAGGTGGTCGGCACAGTCCTATCTCGCTTTAGTAATGGCGAGATGGAACAAGACCAGTAAGGTCTTCCCCATCTTGTGATACTGTCACAGTGACTACCACTAGCCACCACACCACTAGGGGGAGCTCACTGTTTGCAGATTAATAAAGCTCCCATTGAGCTCAATGGTAGCTGTATAAATCCATTTGCATTGATCTGTGATAAGTACGGACAGTGAATATCTCTATGCAGCATTCTGCTGCTGTTGGGAACAAATCTCACCTTTATAGGGGTTTTCCAGTCAAACACGAGCCAGGCCAGATATAACGCAGCGATGAGCCAGCAGTCCGTGCAGAAGAGGTAGAGGAGGATCACGGTGCAGGCCACCCCTGTTATACAGAAACAACGTTATAAAGCTGCTCAGACTATTCTGGAGATTTCTATCCCACACTTCCCCTTTGCAGCATCTGCCATAAGTCGAGTCACCTGTGCCGCACGTTATAACACGTAACATTTTACCTACTACGATGACGGTGATGACCCAATGGAACACGGAGAGGATTTGAAGATGTCTTTCCACTCGAGAACTGGAACTGGACGGCCGGGGGATGGAGGGCACATCCTGCACGGTGGAGAGGAGGCTGCATCCAGTCCCTGAAGAGACACAAGACCCTCGTTACTCTATACCAGTGTCCCCCCCAAACTGTCACTAAAAATCGTTCAGTCACCCCGCCACGATTTCAATGCTACTGCATGTTACAGCTCCAATTCTGATGACTTTGATTTATACTCCAGTCACACCCAGAGCTGCATCCACAACTTCTACTGGGACGCTCTGCAGTGTGCAGATTTTCCAGTTTCTTATAATGCACCGCTGTCCTCTCTATGCAAGTCTGGTGCTAATGCTACGCTTATTCCGCAAACCCGAGACTCCTGGCAAATACATCTTGTGAAAAATTATATGGGCCTGTCTGCCGAACGCTCAGTAAGACGGGAACCTAACACTAAATACTACCTGTAATGTGCCAAAATGGCCACCATAAAATTCAGGGAGTGCAGGTTCCACATGCATGCTGGATCCACTCTGCTTTTTACCATTTTTGGCGCCATAACAGCCTCCATTAAATCCAGGGATGCAGGTACCAACATGCATGCTGAGCCCACGCTATACCTCTCCTGCTGCCAGATGGTTTCCAATACAATGAGAGCAGGCCGCAGCTTTATAATTACTCTAATTAAAATCAGCCTATGGGGCAGACAGGCTGGTCAGGGGTGCAAGGCCAATGGAGTCAGCCACACCTCCAGCTCTACTACAACTGCAAGAAAAAAGGGGGTCAGTCAGCACATCCCAATATACAGGTGCACGCTGCCATGGCTAGAAACACAAAGAAAAAAAAAGGACAATGCAGCAGCACTCTGCAGACACAAATAAAGTACAATAATGCCATAATCATAGAAAACATTCTGGTGCTAATCCTACACTTAGGGTACTTTCACACTTGCGGCAGGACGAATCCGTCCTGCCGCAAGTGCCCGTGCACTGCCGTGCTGCGGCTCCGTCCCCATTGACTATAATGGGACGGGGGGCGGAGCTACGGCACAGCACGGCAGCGCACGGTAAAGATCGCCGGACTGAAAAGTTGGAGATGCAGGACTTTTAGTCCGGCGATCTCCGGCCGCGTACTGCCGTGCTGTGCCTTAGCTCCGCCCCCCGCCTTATTATTGTCAACGGGCACTTGCGGCAGGACGGATCCGGCAGGCTAGATCCGTCCTGCCGCAAGTGTGAAAGTACCCTTATTCTGTAAATGCGAGACTCTTAGCAAATACATTTTGTACAAAATTATTTGGGCCCGTCTGTCAAACATCAAGGCGATCTCTATCAGATGGGAACCTACACTAAATACTACCTGCAATGTGCCAAAATGGCCACCATAAAATTCAGGGAGTGCAGGTCTGATAGAGATCGCCTTGACGTTTGGCAGATGGGACCAAATAATTTTGTACAAAATGTATTTGCCAAGAATCTAGGGTTTGCAGAATAAGCGCAGCATTAGCCCCAGAATGTTTTCTATAATTATGGCATTATTGTATTTTATTTGTGTATGCAGAGTGCTCCACTAGACAGAGCTTACTAAAAATTCTGCCTGCCTACAGCCTCCACTAGAGGGAGCTTACTATAAATTCTGCCTGCTTACAGCCTCCACTAGAGGGAGCTTACTATAAATTCTACCTGCCTACAGCCTCCACTAGAGGGAGCTTACTATAAATTCTACCTGCCTACAGCCTCCACTAGAGGGAGCTTACTAAAATTCTACCTGCCTACAGCCTCCACTAGAGGGAGCTTACTATAAATTCTACCTGCCTACAGCCTCCACTAGAGGGAGCTTACTAAAATTCTACCTGCCTACAGCCTCCACTAGAGGGAGCTTACTATAAATTCTGCTTTCCTACAGCATCCACTAGAAGGAGCTTACTACAAATTCTGCCTGCCTACAGCCTCCACTAGAGGGAGCTTACTATAAATTCTGCCTGCTTACAGCCTCCACTAGAGGGAGCTTACTATAAATTCTACCTGCCTACAGCCTCCACTAAAGGGAGTTTACTACAAATTCTCTGCCTGCCTACAGCCTCCACTAGAAGGAGCTTACTACAAATTCTGCCTGCCTACAGCCTCCACTAGAGGGAGCTAACTATAATTTCTGCCTGCCTACAACCTCCACTAGAGGGAGCTTACTATAAATTCTGCCTGCCTACAGCCTCCACTAGAGGGAGCTTACTATAAATTCTGCCTGCCTACAGCATCCACTAGAGGGAGCTTACTAGAAAATCTGCCTGCCTACAGCATCCACTAGAGGGAGCTTACTAGAAAATTCTCTGCCTACCTACAGCCACCACTAGAGGGAGCTTACTATAAATTCTGCCTGCCTACAGCCTCCACTAGAGGGAGCTTATTATAAATTCTACCTGCCTACAGCCTCCACTAGAGGGAGCTTACTATAAATTCTGCCTGCTTACAGCCTCCACTAGAGGGAGCTTACTATAAATTCTGCCTGTCTACAGCCTCCACTAGAGGGAGCTTACTATAAATTCTGCCTGCGTACAGCCTCCACTAGAGAGAGCTTACTATAAATTCTACCTGCCTACAGCCTCCACTAAAGGGAGTTTACTACAAATTCTCTGCCTGCCTATAGCCTCCACTAGAGGAAGCTTACTATAAAATCTGCCTGCCTACAGCCTCCACTAGAAGGAGCTTACTACAAATTCTGCCTGCCTACAGCCTCCACTAGAGGGAGCTAACTATAATTTCTGCCTGCCTACAGCCTCCACTAGAGGGAGCTTACTATAAAATCTGCCTGCCTACAGCCTCCACTAGAAGGAGCTTACTACAAATTCTGCCTGCCTACAGCCTCCACTAGAGGGAGCAAACTATAATTTCTGCCTGCCTACAGCCTCCACTAGAGGGAGCTTACTATAAATTCTGTCTGCCTACAGCCTCCACTAGAGGGAGCTTACTATAAATTCTGCCTGCCTACAGCCACCACTAGAGGGAGCTTACTATAAAATCTGCCTGCCTACAGCATCCACTAGAGGGAGCTTACTAGAAAATTCTCTGCCTACCTACAGCCACCATTAGAGGGAGCTTACTATAAATTCTGCCTGCCTATAGCCTCCACTAGAGAGAGCTTACTATAAATTCTGCCTGCATACAACCTACACTAGAGGGAGCTTACTAAAAAATTCTGCCTGCCTACAGCCTCCACTAGAGGGAGCTTACTCTAAATTCTGCCTGCCTACAGTTTCCACTAGAGGGAGCTTACTATAAATTCTGCCTGCCTACAGTCACCACTAGAGGGAGCTTACTATAAATTCTGCCTGCCTACAGCCTCCAATAGAGGGAGCTTACTATAAATTCTGCCTGCCTACAGCCTCCACTAGAGGGAGCTTACTATAAATTCTGCCTGCCTACAGTCACCACTAGAGGGAGCTTACTATAAATTCTGCCTGCCTACAGCCTCCACTAGAGGGAGCTTACTATAAATTCTGCCTGCCTACAGCCTCCACTAGAGGGAGCTTACTATAAATTCTGCCTGCTTACAGCCTCCACTAGAGGGAGCTTACTATAAATTCTGCCTGCCTACAGCCACCACTAGAGGGAGCTTACTATAAATTCTGCCTGCCTACAGCCTCCACTAGAGGGAGCTTACTATAAATTCTGCCTGCTTACAGCCTCCACTAGAGGAAGCTTACTATAAATTCTGCCTGCCTACAGCCACCACTAGAGGGAGCTTACTATAAATGTTACCTGCCTACAGCCTCCACTAGAGGGAGCTTACTATAAATTCTGCCTGCCTACAGCCTCCACTAGAGGGAGCTTACTATAAATTCTGCCTGCCTACAGCCTCCACTAGAGGGAGCTTACTATAAATTCTGCCTGCTTACAGCCTCCACTAGAGGGAGCTTACTATAAATTCTGCCTGTCTACAGCCTCCACTAGAGGGAGCTTACTATAAATTCTGCCTGCCTACAGTCACCACTAGAGGGAGCTTACTATAAATTCTGCCTGCGTACAGCCTCCACTAGAGAGAGCTTACTATAAATTCTACCTGCCTACAGCCTCCACTAAAGGGAGTTTACTACAAATTCTCTGCCTGCCTATAGCCTCCACTAGAGGAAGCTTACTATAAAATCTGCCTGCCTACAGCCTCCACTAGAAGGAGCTTACTACAAATTCTGCCTGCCTACAGCCTCCACTAGAGGGAGCTAACTATAATTTCTGCCTGCCTACAGCCTCCACTAGAGGGAGCTTACTATAAAATCTGCCTGCCTACAGCCTCCACTAGAAGGAGCTTACTACAAATTCTGCCTGCCTACAGCCTCCACTAGAGGGAGCTAACTATAATTTCTGCCTGCCTACAGCCTCCACTAGAGGGAGCTTACTATAAATTCTGACTGCCTACAGCCTCCACTAGAAGGAGCTTACTACAAATTCTGCCTGCCTACAGCCTCCACTAGAGGGAGCTTACTATAAAATCTGCCTGCCTACAGCATCCACTAGAGGGAGCTTACTATAAATTCTGCCTGCCTACAGCCACCACTAGAGGGAGCTTACTATAAAATCTGCCTGCCTACAGCATCCACTAGAGGGAGCTTACTAGAAAATTCTCTGCCTACCTACAGCCACCATTAGAAGGAGCTTACTATAAATTCTGCCTGCCTATAGCCTCCACTAGAGAGAGCTTACTATAAATTCTGCCTGCATACAACCTACACTAGAGGGAGCTTACTATAAATTCTGCCTGCCTACAGCCTCCACTAGAGGGAGCTTACTATAAATTCTGCCTGCCTACAGCCTCCACTAGAGGGAGCTTACTATAAATTCTGCCTATAGCCTCCACTAGAGAGAGCTTACTATAAATTCTGCCTGCATACAACCTACACTAGAGGGAGCTTACTATAAATTCTGCCTGCCTACTGCCTCCACTAGAAGGAGCTTACTGCTAGAGATGAGCGAACTTTAAAAAATAGTTCGGCGTTCAGGTTGTGGTAGTCGCCGCATCCCGTTACGGATTCCACTACCGCGGACTATCCCGGCATAGGGAATCCATAAGGGGCGGCTTCCATGAACCCGAAGTGTTGAAAAGCCGAAGGACCTGGGGTGACGTCACCGGCATGTGATCAGTGCAGGGGGCGTGGCTCAGCACTGGCTTTGATCCCGTGCTGAGCCACGCCCCCTGCACTGATCACATGACGGTGACGTCACCCCAGGTCCTTCGGCTTTTCAACACTTCGGGTTCGTGGAAGCCGCCCCTTATGGATTCCATATGTCGGGATAGTCCGCGGTAGTGGAATCCATAACGGGATGCGGCGACTACCACAACCCGAACGCTGAACGCCGAACTATTTTTTAAAGTTTGCTCATCTCTACTTTCTACAAACTAAGTAAAGAAATTCTGATGGGGAGAAGAGGAGCTGCGGTGCTAGATCTAATCGGCAAGTAATGCTGATTATTATATGGCATTTACCTGCCCAGGAAAGGGGATACTTGCTGAATTGATAGGACTCCATTCGCAGGGACCACAACCTATCTCAAGAATAGAGTTCCTATGTCCATTGTTTGAATGGAGCAATGGTCGAGCGGTGGTCCCATAGAGAATGAATGGAGCGACAGTGTGGGCAAGATTGTGACGCGAATAACCTTTGTGCTGCAATCTGCGACAGATGTACGCCAGAAAACTGGCAACTATCTTTTAGTGAATGACCACCATTGTTTCCTGGCTGTCACAATTGTGTATAGGAACGAGCAATGACATTAGATTTAGGTCCTCCTCATACTGTGGAGGAGATCGCTGCATGTAAATGCTGCGGTCTCCTCCACTGACGAGAAGGTGATTGCCAGGAAGGAACGCTTTCTTCGCGACAATCGTCTGCCTCATCTGCTGGTGTTATACCAGCCTAAGACCGGCGTAACAAACCGCACTAACTCTACTTTCACACTAGCGTTTTTACTTTCCGGCATTGAGTTCCGTCGTCGGGGCTCAATACCGGAAAAAAAACGCTTCAGTTATATCCTAATGCATTCTGAATGGAGAGAAATCCGCTCAGTATGCATCAGGATGTCTTCAGTTCAGTCACTGTACGGTGTTTTGGACGGAGGAAATACAGCAGCATGCTACGGTTTTATCTCCGTCCAAAATGCCGGAACACTTGCTTTAATGCCGGATCCGGCATTAATTCCCATAGGAATGTATTAGTGGCAGATCCAGCATTAAAAATTCCTCATTGCAGGATCCGTTCTTCCGGTCTGCGCATGCGCAGACCTTTAAAAATTTGAAAAAAATATTTAACAGATCTGTTTCTCCGGATGACAAACAGAGAGACGGATCCGTTCTTGCTTGCCCGATTCCTCTGCCGCAAGTGTGAAAGTAGCCTTAGTAAGTGTGCCCCTCTAAATCGTCTGTTATTTTGTATTTTTATGGAATTTGTTACATAAAGCCCTAGAAACAAATACAAATGATCAAATATAAAAATGAACAAGACACAGCAGAGACGCACAATGCCGATCCTCTCGTTCTACGGCGGGGTCCCATAGATGAAACCTATAAGGCTACGTTCACACAACGACATTTGTCGCGCGACAAATAGGGCACAACGTCACTACAACATTTGTCGCGCGACAATTGTTATAATGGGAGTCTATGGTGTCACATGCTGCGACTGAAACGCGACAGTCGCAGAAAAACCCATCTTGAATGGATCTTTTGCGACTGTCGCGTCGCAGTCGCAGCATGTTGCATGTCGCAATGCGACACCATAGACTCCCATTATAAAAATTGTCGCGCGACAATAGTGCGACTTTTTGTCGTGTGACAAATGTCGTCGTGTGCACGTAGCCTAATAGTGAACCCCGGGAGCCAGGTAACTGAGCAGGCGCTGAGTATTTCACAAGGTCCTGGTGAGTATGCAACAATGTGAAAATATCTACAGAATGAGGCGCCGGAGGCAACAGAAGGTCATGTGCAGGTAGAGCAGGTGGATGACATGACTCCCAATGTGTACGTATCCTGTGCTGATCCTGAACACAATGCACATTTGCATCTATTTTTAGTTATAAGGCAAATACAGAAGTCTTCTAACGTTTACGCCTAAGTTCTGTCCTGGTTATGGAGGTGCGCCTTTTTTTTGCACCAGATTAACTTCTACTCCACTCCAGGGCTGGCGTAGTTTTCTGTCTCTGTTTTGAGTGGTGAGTTGCACCACAATTTTCCTACTTTCATGGAGACATGCGCCAAAATTCGGCTAATTTGCACCACAGTTTCATGTGCCTACCATGTAGACCAGTGTAAGTGCATTTGAATCTTACAATAAAACAACCACTAGAGGGCAGTAATAAAGAGAAACCAGATTTACTAAGGGACAATAAATGAGGCGCAAAATGAAGACAGACTTTGCCAATAGGCCTGGTTTTCTTACTCCAAAAAAAAACCAAAAAATGGAAACCATAGTAAATGTGCCCCAAGAAGTTTCTCTCTTCCTTTCCCCTCCTCAAGAAAGTCTCTAACCTCTGCTGAGCTACCACTGACACCCAAACCTGGCATCATGTATTCCAATGTAACATAGTTTATAAGGCTGAAAAAAGCCCTCTGCCCATCCAGTACGGCCGTCATCCTGCAAGTTGATCCAGAGGGGAAAAAAATAATAAAACCCCTGTGAGGTAGAAGCCAATTTTCCTCATTTTAGTGGGAAAAAATGCTCCCTGACTCCAATCAGGCATCAGAATAACTCCCTGCATCAACGACCCTCTCTAGTAGCTATAGCCTGTAATATTATTACACTCCAGAAATACATCCAGGCCCCTCTTGAATTCCTTTATTGTACTCACCATCACCACCTCCTCAGGCAGAGAGCTCCATAGTCTCACTGCTCTTACAGTGAAGAATCCTCTTCTATGTTTGTGTAGAAACCCTCTTTCCTCCAGACGCAGAGGATGTCCCCTCGTCACAGTCACAGTCCTGGGGATAAATAGATGATGGGAGAGATCTCTGTACTGACCCCTGATATATTTATACATAGTTATTAGATCTCCCCTCAGTCGTCTTTTTTTCTAAAGTGCATAACCCTAATTTTGATAACCTTTCAGGGTACTGTAGATCCCTCATTCCAGTTATTACTTTAGTTGCCCTCCTCTGAACCCTCTCCAGCTCTGCTATGTCTGCCTTGTTCACAGGAACCCAGAACTGTACACAGTACTCCATGTGTGGTCTGACTAGTGATCTGTAAAGTGGCAGGACTATGTTCTCATCACAGGTATCTATGCCCTTTGATGCAACCCATTGTCTTATTGGCCTTGGCAGCAGCTGCCTGACACTGTTTCTACCGCTTCGCTTTTAAACCTCATCTGCCACTTCTCTGCCCAAGCCTTCAATCTATCCAGATCCCTCTGTAGCAATATACTGTCCTTTGTAGTATATATACAGTATACTGTCCTCTGTAGTATATATACAGAGTATACTGTCCTCTGTAGTATATATACAGTATACTGTCCTCTGTAGTATATATATACAGTATACTCTCCTCTGTAGTATATATGCAGTATACTGTCCTCTGTAGTATATATATATACAGTATACTGTCCTCTGTAGTATATATACAGTATACTGTTCTCTGTAGTATATATATACAGTATACTGTCCTCTGTAGTATATATAGAGTATACTTGTAGTTTATATACAGTATACTGTCCTCTGTAGTTTATATACAGTATACTGTCCTCTGTAGTATATATACAGTATACTGTCCTCTGTAGTTTATATCGAGTATACAATATACTGTCCCCTGTAATAAATATACAGTATACTGTCCTCTGTAGTATATATACAGTATACTGTTCTCTGTAGTATATATACAGTATACTGTTCTCTGTAGTATATATACAGTATACTGTCCTCTGTAGTATATATACAGTATACTGTCCTCTGTAGTATATATATACAGTATACTGTCCTCTGTAGTGTATATACAGTATACTGTCCTCTGTAGTATATATATATACAGTATACTGTCCTCTGTAGTATATATACAGTATACTGTCCTCTGTAGTATATATATACAGTATACTGTCCTCTGTAGTATATATAGAGTATACTTGTAGTTTATATACAGTATACTGTCCTCTGTAGTATATATACAGTATACTGTTCTCTGTAGTATATATATACAGTATACTGTCCTCTGTAGTATATATAGAGTATACTTGTAGTTTATATACAGTATACTGTCCTCTGTAGTATATATACAGTATACTGTTCTCTGTAGTATATATACAGTATACTGTTCTCTGTAGTATATATATACAGTATACTCTCCTCTGTAGTATATATAGAGTATACTTGTAATATATATACAGTATACTGTCCTCTGTAGTTTATATCGAGTATACAATATACTGTCCCCTGTAATAAATATACAGTATACTGTCCTCTGTAGTATATATACAGTATACTGTCCTCTGTAGTATATATACAGTATACTGTCCTCTGTAGTGTATATATACAGTATAATGTCCTCTGTAGTATATATACAGTATACTGTTCTCTGTAGCATATATATACAGTATACTGTCCTCTGTAGTATATATAGAGTATACTTGTAGTTTATATACAGTATACTGTCCTCTGTAGTATATATACAGTATACTGTCCTCTGTAGTTTATATCGAGTATACAATATACTGTCCCCTGTAATAAATATACAGTATACTGTCCTCTGTAGTATATATACAGTATACTGTTCTCTGTAGTATATATATACAGTATACTGTCCTCTTGTGTGTGTGTGTATCTAGAGAGAAAAGAGAGAGTATACTGTCCTCTGCAGTGTGTGTATATACAGTGGATATAAAAGTCTACACACCCCTGATAAAATGTCAGGTTTCTGTGCTGTAAAAAATGAGACAAAGATAAATCATTTCAGAACTTTTTCCACCTTTAATGTGACCTATAAACTGTACAACTCAATTGAAAAACAAACTGAAATCTTTTAGGTGGAGGGAAGAAAACATATTCAAATAAAACCAAGAACTGGACGTCCCTGCAAAACTGATGAACAGACTAGAAGAAAACTGGTCTGGGAGGCGACCAAGAGGCCGACAGCAACATTAAAGGAGCTGCAGGAATATCAGGCCAGTACTGGCTGTGTGATACATGTGACAACAATCTCCCGTATTCTTCATATGTCTGGGCTATGGGGTAGAGTGGCAAGACGAAAGCCTTTTCTTACCAAGAAAAACATCCAAGCCAGGCTACTGCAAAAACCCATCTTAAGTCTCCCAAAAGCAAGTGGGGAAAGGTGTTATGTTCTGATGAAACCAAGGGGGAACTTTTTGGCCATAATTCCAAAAGATATGTTTGGCACAAAAACAACACTGCACATCACCAGAAGAACCCCCTCCCCACAGTGAAGCCTGGTGGGGGCAGCATCAGGCTGCGGGGCCGGTCTTCTTCAGCTGGAACTGGGGCCTTAGTTAACATAGAGGGAATTATGAACAGTTCCAAATACCTGTCAATATTGGCCCAAAACCTTCAGGCTTCTGCTAGAAATCTGAACATGAAGAGGAACTTCATCTTTCAGGATGACAACGACCCAAAGCATCCATCCAAATCAACAAAGGAATGGCTTCACCGGAAGAAGATTAAAGCTTTGGAATGGCTTAGCAAGAGCCCAGACCTGAATCCAATTGAAAATCTGTGGGGTGATCTGAATTAGTTTAAGGGTGTGCACACTTATGCAACCATATTATTTTATTTTAATATTTTTTCATCCCTCTACCCAAAAGATTTCAGTTTGTTTTTCAATTGAGTTGTACAGTTTATAGGTTACATTAAAGGTGGAAAAAGTTATGAAATGATTTATCTTTGTCTCATTTTTTACAGCACAGAAACCTGACATTTTAACAGGGGCGTGTACACATTTTATATCCACCGTATACAGTATACTGTCCTCTGTAGTATATATACAGTATACTGTCCTCTGTAGTATATATATACAGCATACTGTTCTCTGTAAAATATATACAGTATACTGTCCTCTGTAGTATATATATATATATATATATATACAGTATACTGTCCTCTGTAGTATATATATACAGTATACTGTCCTCTGTAGTATATATATATATACAGTATACTGTCCTCTGTAGTATGTATACAGTATATTGTCCCCTGTAGTATATATACAGTATACTGTCCTCTGTAGTGTATATACAGTATACTGTCCTCTGTAGTATCTATACAGTATACTGCCCTCTGTAGTATATATACAGTATACTGTCCTCTGTAGTCTATATACAGTATACTGTCCTCTGTAGTGTATATACAGTATACTGTCCTCTGTAGTATCTATACAGTATACAGTCCTCTGTAGTGTATATACAGTATACTGTCCTCTGTAGTGTATATACAGTATACTGTCCTCTGTAGTATCTATACAGTATACTGCCCTCTGTAGTCTATATACAGTATACTGTCCTCTGTAGTGTATATACAGTATACTGCCCTCTGTAGTATATATACAGTATACAGTCCTCTGTAGTGTATATACAGTATACTGTCCTCTGTAGTATATATATTTATACAGTATACTGTCCTCTGTAGTATATAGACAGTGTACTGCCCTCTGTAGTATATATATATATATATATACAGTATACTGTCCTCTGTAGTATCTATACAGTATACTGCCCTCTGTAGTATATATACAGTATACTGTCCTCTGTAGTCTATATACAGTATACTGTCCTCTGTAGTATATATATATACAGTGTACTGTCCTCTGTAGTATATATATTTATACAGTATATTGTCCTCTGTAGTGTATAGACAGTATACTGTCCTCTGTAGTATATATATATATATATAGTATACTGTCCTCTATAGAATATATACAGTATGCTGGTGCAGTCACTGTGTATATACATTACATTACTTATCCTGTACTGATCCTGAGTTACATCCTGTATTATACTCCAGAGCTGCACTCACTATTCTGCTGGTGCAGTCACTGTGTACATACATTACTTATCCTGCACTGATCCTGAGTTACATCCTGTACTATACTCCAGAGCTGCACTCACTATTCTGCTGGTGCAGTCACTGTATACATACATTACTTATCCTGTACTGATCCTGAGTTACATCCTGTATTATACTCCAGAGCTGCACTCACTATTCTGCTGGTGGAGTCACTGTGTACATATATTACTTATCCTGTACTGATCCTGAGTTACATCCTGTATTATACTCCAGAGCTGCACTCACTATTCTGCTGGTGCAGTCACTGTGTACATACATTACTTATCCTGTACTGATCCTGAGTTACAGCCTGTATTATACCCCAGAGCTGCACTCACTATTCTGCTGGTGGAGTCACTGTGTACATACATTACATTACTTATCCTGTACTGATCCTGAGTTACATCCTGTATTATACTCCAGAGCTGCACTCACTATTCTGCTGGTGCAGTCACTGTGTACATACATTACTTATCCTGTACTGATCCTGAGTTACATCCTGTATTATACTCCAGAGCTGCACTCACTATTCTGCTGGTGGAGTCACTGTGTACATACATTACTTATCCTGTACTGATCCTGAGTTACATCCTGTATTATACTCCAGAGCTGCACTCACTATTCTGCTGGTGCAGTCACTGTGTACATACATTACTTATCCTGTACTGATCCTGAGTTACATCCTGTCACTAGGACATATTTATCAAGCTTGCCTGTTTTGAGGCATAAAATTGGCGTATTTTATTCAGCTGCCTTTTTTTTGCTGAGTATTTATTAAAAGTTGCTCAGCCGTTGATGACGTTGACTCGGCGTATTGTTAGGAGTCTGCCCTCTGCTGGTTGGTTTTCACTTAGACTGGGTTCACATCACATTTTTGCCATCTGTCCAGTTTTTACAATGGAACTCTATGGTGAACGGATGCCACTGTACGAAATCTGTCAGAAGCGTTGGTTAACGTATACGTTATTTATATACATAAAACGGATTAAAGAAACGTCACGTTAATCCAGCCTTAGGCCTCATGCACACGACCACATTTTTTTTCCGTTTAAGTTCCGTTTTTTGCTTTCCTTATATGGTCCTTATATGGAACTATTAATTTCAATGGTTCCCAAAAAATGGAAGGTACCCGTATGTCTTCCGTTTCCGCATTTCCGTTCCGTTCAAAGATAGAACATGTCCGATTATTGTACGGATAACGGACAAGGATAGTACTGTTCTATCAGGGGAAAGCTGTTCCGTTCAACAAAAAACGGAATGCACACGGACATCATCCATATTTTTTTGTGGATCCGTTTTTTGCGGACCGCAAAACACTGAAAAAGCCATACGGTCGTGTGCAAGGGGCCTTAGACTGGTCTAATTTATTTGCGCATGAAAAAAAAAAGCTCACATCTGTACGGAGAAAAGTCGCACGTCTACCTGAAAATGCAACTTTTAATGCAAAGATAGTCACCATTACCACTTGAAACTGTCAAATAAAAATAAACCAGCCCTAGAGTGGAGTAAAAATTAGACTGTTTTTGCGCCTAATTTATCCGTAAAAAAAAGCACACCTACATAAATAGATCGAAAAAGTTGGAAAATAACCAACCCCTGAATTAGTCTAAAACTTTAAAATAGTTGAATGAGACACAAAAGTCTCCAAAAAAAAGGTGCAATTTCAATAGTAATTGCAACAAATAAAATTAAACTGCGTAAAACAGCATAAAAAAAAAAAAGGGGCAAACACTATGGAAAATAACCCCCGAAAAGTTTCTCCCTTGCTTCCCCCTCCCTCTATCCAGAAAGTCTCCAGCGACTGCACATCTACCACTGAGACCAGAGTCCTCCAAACCTGGCATCATGTACGCAGATGTAGCAGAGCTGAGTAAGTGCCTGGCTTCAACCATGACTTGTATGTCCTATTACAGAGAACTGCAGGAGTCCACATCATATTTAATGCATTTTCACACACTACCAGATATTAATTTCCCACTTACCAAAACCAGCTCTGCTACATCTGCATATATTATGTAGACTAGCAGCCTAAACACTTACCACGCAGCAGCCCAGATGATGGAGCGATGGGTACATTCATGTTTCAGCTTGAAGTACTGCACGGTACAGGCAGCTCCGCACAGAGCCTTATATACAGAGAGCGGGGAGGAGTGACGGCTGGTATTACCTATGGCTGCAGAGGTGTCATCATAGACATGTACAGAGGGAGATCAGTGCGGGCACCGGGCACAGTGATGGGGACCATGCCCTGCTCTGTGCACTAATCTGGGGATTAACACTGTACACACTGGTAAAGTGCGATTAGCCATATAGTATATAGAACGATCCACAGATACCCCATATGTGTGTCAGCCAGAGATCCCCCATAACAGTGTCATCCACAGATTACCCATAACAGTGCCATCCACAGATCCCCATAACAGTGTCATCCACAGATCCCCATCACAGTGTGTCATCCACAGATCCCCCATAAGTGTGTCATCCACAGATCCCCCATAAGTGTGTCATCCACAGATCCCCCATAACAGTGTCATCCACAGAACCCCATAACAGTGTGATCCACAGATCCCCACAACAGTGTCATCCACAGATCCCCATAACAGTGTGATCCACAGATCCCCTATAACAGTGTCATCCACAGATCCCCCATAAGTGTGTCATCCACATATCCCCCATACCAGTGCCATCCACAGATCACACATAACAGTGTCATCCACAGATCCCCATAACAGTGTAAACCACAGATCCCCATAACAGTGTCATCCACAGATCCCCCATAACAGTGTCATCCACAGATTTCACATAACATTGTCATCCACATATCCCCCATAACAGTGTCAACCACAGATCCCCCATAACAGTGTCATCCACAGATCCCCCATAACAGTGTGTCCTCCACAGATCCCCCATAAAAGTGTGTCATCCACAGATCCTCCATAACAGTTGCATCCAAAGATCCCCCATAACAGTGTCCTCCACAGATCCCTCATAACAGTGTCATCCACAGATCCCCCATAACAGTGTCCTCCACAGATCCCTCATAACAGATTCATCCACAGATCCCCTATAACAGTGTCATCCACAGATCCCACATAACAGTATCCTCCACAGATCCCCCTTAACAGTGTCATCCACAGATCCCCAATAACAGTGACATCCACAGATCCCACATAACAGTATCCTCCACAGATCCCCCTTAACAGTGTCATCCACAGATTCTGCATAACAGTGTCATCGATAGTGTTGAGCGCGAATATTCGAAAAGCGAATTTTTTTAGCGAATATCGGCACTCGCTAATCGCGAATATTTCGAATATAGCGCTATAAATTCGCTTATTTCGAATATTCGTTTTTTTTTTTTTTTAGTTATATTTTTTTCTTTCCCACTTCCCAAAAGTAGTTCTTACCTGTCATGAGGATTCCTGGCTTCCTGGCTGCTCCAGTCAGTGCCCGTTGCCGCTTCTGCCGACTTCCGTGCTCATGGAGCGTCCTTCCATGGGAAAATCTCTATATACTAAAATGTACTGTCGGATTTGAGGAATTACGTTGAAATCGCAATGCGATTAATTCAAGTTATATTAATCGCATTGCGATTTCAACTTAGAGCTGGGTTTATAATGGGTCAGCTTGCTAGAATGAACGAAGTTAACGAATATGGAATATAGCAGCACTGCTAAGTTGAATTCGCAATGCGATTAATTTAACTTGAAGTAATGTGCGATTTCAACTTAGCACTGCTAGTGCTATATTCCATATTCGTTAATTCTAGCCTATGTAAGATAGCAGTGCTAAGTTGAAATCGCAATGCGATTACTTCAAGTTAAATTAATCGCATTGCGATTTCAAATTAGCACTGCTGCTATATTCCATATTCGTTAACTTCGTTCATTCTAGCAAGCTGACCCATTATAAACCCAGCTCTAAGTTGAAATCGCAATGCGATTAATATAACTTGAATTAATCGCATTGCGATTTCAACGTAATTCCTCAAATCCGACAGTACATTTTAGTATATGGAGACGTTCCCATGGTGATGGGGACGCTCCATGAGCACAGAAGTTATGGTTGGCTTGGTAGAATTAGCGAGGATGACGAATATGACGAATGTATTCGTCATATTCCTCAAAACGAAGATAGCAGTATTCTACATCTTCGTTTTAGCAACCTATTCGTCAACCTCAGCTAATTCTAGCAATCAAATAGGAAGGTTGACTATAGAGACAACTGTGTTAAATTAGCTATGCGATTTTTTTTTTAATACAATAATTATATTACTTGATATGATAATATTATTATAAGTATTCTATTTATTAAAAAAAAATCGCATAGCGAATTTAACACAGCTGTCTCTATAGTCAACCTTCCTATTTGATTGCTAGAATTAGCGAGGTTGACGAATAGGTTGCTAAAGCAGATGTAGAATACTCGTTATCTTCGTTTTGAGATATGACGAATACATTCGTCATATTCGATCATCTCGCTAATTCTAGATATGAAACCAATAGGAAAGTAGCCTTAAGTACAAATCGCCCAATATGCGATTATTTAAATCGCATTTTAATCGCGATAACTAGAAAAAATGACGAATATTCGATTTCGACGAATATGAAGCGAATATTCATTCGAATATTCGCGAATTTCGTCGGAAATCGAATATGGCACCTGCCGCTCATCACTAGTCATCGACAGATCCCCCATAACAGTGTCATCAACAGATCCCCCATAACAGTGTCATCCACAGATCCCCCATAACAGTGTCATCCACAGATCCCCCATAACACTGTCATCCACAGATCCCCCATAACAGTGTCATCCACAGATCCCCCATAACAGTGTCATCCACAGATCCCACATAACAGTGTGTCCTCCACAGATCCCCATAACAGTGTGTCATCCACAGATCCTCCATAACAGTTGCATCCAAAGATCCCCCATAACAGTGTCATCCACAGATCCCTCATAACAGTGTCATCCACAGATCCCCCATAACAGTGTCCTCCACAGATCCCTCATAACAGATGTCATCCACAGATCCCCTATAACAGTGTCATCCACAGATCCCACATAACAGTATCCTCCACAGATCCCCCATAACAGTGTCATCCACAGATCCCCAATAACAGTGACATCCACAGATCCCACATAACAGTATCCTCCACAGATCCCCCTTAACAGTGTCATCCACAGATTCTGCATAACAGTGTCATCGACAGATCCCTCATAACAGTGTCATCCACAGATCCCCCATAACAGTGTTATCCACAGATCCCCCATAAGAGTGTCATCCACATATCCCCATAACAGTGTCATACACAGATCCCCCATAACAGTGTGTCCTCCACAGATCCCCCATAACAGTGTCATCCACAGATCCCCCATAACAGTTGCATCCAAAGATCCCCCATAACAGTGTCCTCCACAGATCCCTCATAACAGTGTCATCCACAGATCCCCCATAACAGTGTCCTCCACAGATCCCTCATAACAGATTCATCCACAGATCCCGCATAACAGTGTCATCCACAGATCCCCCATAACAGTATCATCCACAGATCCCTCATAACAGTGTCATCCACAGATCCCCCATAACAGTGTCATCCACAGATCCCCCATAACAGTGTCATCCACAGATCCCACATAACAGTATCCTCCACAGATCCCCCTTAACAGTGTCATCCACAGATTCTGCATAACAGTGTCATCGACAGATCCCCCATAACAGTGTGTCCTCCGCAGATCCCCCATAACAGTGTCATCCACAGATCCCCATAACAGTGTCATCCACAGATCCCCATAACAGTGTCATCCACAGATCCCCCATAACAGTGACATCCACAGATCCCACATAACAGTATCCTCCACAGATCCCCCTTAACAGTGTCATCCACAGATTCTGCATAACAGTGTCATCGACAGATCCCCCATAACAGTGTGTCCTCCGCAGATCCCCCATAACAGTGTCATCCGCAGATGCCCCATAACAGTGGGTCCTCCACAGATCCCCCATAACAGTGTGTCCTCCACAGATCCCCCATAACAGTGTGTCCGCCACAGATCCCCCATAAGAGTGTCATCCACAGATCCCCATAACAGTGTCATCCACAGATCCCCCATAACAGTGTGTCCTCCAAAGATCCCCCATAACAGTGTCATCCACAGATCCCCCATAACAGTGTCATCCACAGATCCCCCATAACAGTGTGTCCTCCACAGATCCCCCATAACAGTGTGAACGCCACTGATCCCCCATAACAGTGTCATCCACAGATCCCCCATAAGAGTGTCAACCACAGATCCCGCATAACAGTGTTATCCACAGATCCCCCATAACAGTATCGTCCACAGATCCCTCATAACAGTGTCATCCACAGATCCCCCATAACAGTGTCATCCACAGATCCCCTTAACAGTGTCATCCACAGATCCCCCATAACAGTGTCATCCACAGATCCCCATAACAGTGTCATCCACAGATCCCCCATAACAGTGTCATCCACAGATCCCTCATAACAGTGTCATCCACAGATCCCCCATAACAGTGTATCATCCACAGATCCCTCATAACAGTGTCATTCACAGATCCCCATAACAGTGTCATCCACAGATCCTCCATAACAGTGTCATCCACAGATCCCCCATAACAGTGTCATCCACAGATCCCCCATAACAGTGTGTCATCCACAGATCCTCCATAACAGTTGCATCCACAGATCCCCCATAACAATGTCCTCCACAGATCCCTCATGACAGTGTGTCACCCACAGATCCCCCATAACAGTGTCATCCACAGATTCCCCATAATATTGTCATCCACAGATCCCCCATAACAGTGTGTCATCCACAGATCCCCCATAACAGTGTCATCCACAGATCCCCCATAACAGTGTCATCCACAGATCCCCCATAACAGTGCCAGCCACAGATACCCCATAACAGTGCCATCCACAGATCCCTCATAACAGTGTGTCACCCACAGATCCCCCATAACAGTGTCATCCACAGATCCCCATAATAGTGTCATCCACAGATCCCCCATAACAGTGTGTTATCCACAGATCCCCCATAACAGTGTCATCCACAGATCCCCCATAACAGTGTCATCCACAGATCCCCCATAACAGTGTCATCCACAGATCCCCAATAACAGTATGTCATCCACAGATCCCCCATAACAGTGTCATCCACAGATCCCCCATAACAGTGTGTCATCCACAGATCCCTATAATAGTGTCAGCCACAGATCCTCCATAACAGTGCCATCCACAGATCCCCCATAACAGTGTGTCATCCACAGATCCCCCATAACAATGTGTCATCCACAGCTCCCCTATAACAGTGTGTCATCCACAGATCCCCCATAACAGTGTCATCCACAGATCCCCATAAAAGTGTGTCATCCACAGATCCCCATAATAGTGTCAGCCACAGATCCTCCAAAACAGTGTCATCCACAGATCCCCTATAACAGTGCCAGCCACAGATCCCCATAACAGTGCCAGCCACAGATCCCCCATAACAGTGTCATCCACAGATCCCCCATAACAGTGTCATCCACAGATCCCCCATAACAGTGTCACCCACAGATCCCCCATAACAGTGTCATCCACAGATCCCCCATAACAGTGTGTCCTCCACAGATCCACTCATAACAGTGTGCCATCCACAGATCCCCCATAACAGTGTCATCCACAGATCCCCCATACCAGTGTCATCCACAGATCCCCATAACAGTGTCATCCACAGATCCCCCATAACAGTGTGCCATCCACAGATCCCCATAATAGTGTCATCCACAGATCCCCCATAACAGTGTAGGAAGCAGAGACAGCCGTCGCTCGCTATAATCAGCAATGCAGCGGGAAGGAGCGGACACCTCACGTGACCAAAGCAAAGGAATCTGGCAGACGATGTAGTATCGTGCTTAGAGTTTATCTTCTTTTATTGAATATTGTTCAAATCAAAACGCGTTATTTGATTTGAACAATATTCAATAAAAGAAGATAAACTCTAAGCACGATACTACAGCGTCTGCCGGATTCCTTTTGCTTTGCACCCCATAACAGTGTGTCATCCACAGATCCCCCATAAGAGTGTCATCCACAGATCCCCCATAAGAGTGTCATCCACAGATCCCCCAAAACAGTGTAATCCACAGATTCCCCGTAACAGTGTGCCATCCACAGATCCCCATAACAGTGTCATCCTCAGATCCCCATAACAGTGCCATCCACAGATCCCCCATAACAGTGTCATCCACAGATCGCCCATAACAGTGTCATCCACAGATCGCCCATAACAGTGTCATCCACAGATCGCCCATAACAGTGTGTCATCCACAGATCCCCCATAACAGTGTGTCATCCACATTTCCCCATAACAATGTGTCATCCACAGCTCCCCATAACAGTGTGTCATCCAAAGATCCCGCATAGCAGTGTCATCCACAGATCCCCCATAACAGTGTGTCATCCACAGTGCCCCCATAACAGTGACATCCACAGATCCCCCATAACAGTGACATCCACAGATCCCCCATAAAAAGTGTCATCCACAGATCTCCCCATAACAGTGTCATCCGCAGATCCCAATAACAGTTCTACATCCCCTGTAGTCAGTGGTACAGTCCGGTCTGTACATTGTAGCGGCTCTACACCCCCTGTAGTCAGTAAAACAGTCCGGTCTGTACATTGTAGAGGCTCTAAACCCCCTGTAGTCAGTGGTACAGTCTGCTCTCTACATTGTAGCGGCTCTACACCCCCTTTAGTCAGTGCTACAGTCTGGTCTCTACATTGTAGCGCCTCTACACCCCCTGTAGTCAGTATTACAGTCCAGTCTCTACATTGTAGTGGCTCTACACCCCCTGTAGTCAGTGTTACAGTCCGGTCTCTACATTGTAGCGGCTCTACACACCCTGTAGTCAGTATTACAGTCCAGTCTCTACATTGTAGCGCCTCTACACCCCCTGTAGTCAGTATTACAGTCCAGTCTCTACATTGTAGTGGCTCTTCACCCCCTGTAGTCAGTGTTACAGTCCGGTCTCTACATTGTATGAGCTCTACACCCCTGTAGTACAGCGGTACAGTCTGGTCTCTACATTGTAGCGGCTCTACACCCCCTGTGGTCAGTGGTACAGTCCGGTCGCTAGATTGTAGGAGCTCTACACCCCCTGTGGTCAGTTGTACAGTCTGGTCTCTACATTGTAGCGGCTCTACACCCTCTGTAGTCAGAATTACAGTCCGGTCTCTAAATTGTAATGGCTCTACACCCCCTGTAGTCAGTGTTACAGTCCGGTCTCTACATTGTATGAGCTCTACACCCCCTGTAGTCCGCGGTACAGTCCGGTCTCTACATTGTAGTGGCTCTACACCCCTGTGTTCAGTTGTACAGTCCGTTCTCTACATTGTAGCGGCTCTACACCCCCTGTAGTCAGTGTTACAGTCTGGTCTCTACATTGTAGGAGCTCTACACCCCTGTAGTCAGTGTTACAGTCCAGTCTCTACATTGTAGCGACTCTACACCCCATGTAGTTAGTGGTACAGTCCGGTCTCTACATTGGTCTGGTCTCTACATTGTAGGAGCTCTACACCCTTGTAGTAAGTGTTGCAGTCCAGTCTCTACATTGTAGCGACTCTACACCCCTGTAGTCGGTGTTACAGTCCGGTCTCTACATTGTACCAGCTCTACACCCTCTGTAGTCAGTGTTACAGTCCGGTCTCTACATTGTTGGATCTCTACACCCCCTGTAGTCGGTGTTACAGTCGGTCTCTACATTGTAGCAGCTCTACATCCCCTGTAGTCAGTGTTACGATCTCTACTTTGTAGCAGCTCTACACCCCTGTAGTGAGTGCTACAGTCCGGTCTCTACATTGTAGGAGCTCTAGAACCCCTGTAGTCAGTGTTACAGCCCGGTCTCTACATTGTAGCGGCTCTACACCCCCTGTAGTCAGTGGTACAGTCCGGTCTCTACATTGTAGCAGCTCTACACCCCCGTAGTCAGTGTTACCGTCCGATCTCTACATTGTAGCAGCTCTACACCCCTTTAGTCAGTCGTACAGTCCGGTCTCTACATTGTAGCTGCTCTACACCTCCTGTAGTCAGTGTTACAGTCTGGTCTCTACATTGTAGGAGCTCTACACCCCTTGTAGTCAGTGGTACAGTCCAGTCTCTAGATTGTAGCGACTTTACACCCCCTGTAGTCAGTGGTACAGTCCGGTCTCTACATTGGTCTGGTCTCTACATTGTAGGAGCTCTACACCCCTTGCAGTCAGTGTTACAGTCCGGTCTCTACATTGTTGCAGCTCTACACCCCCTGTAGTCGGTGTTACAGTCCGGTCTCTACATTGTTGCAGCTCTACACCCCCTGTAGTCGGTGTTACAGTCCGGTCTCTACATTGTAGCAGCTCTACACCCCTTTAGTCAGTGTTACAGTCCGGTCTGTACATTGTAGGAGCTCTACATCCCCTGTAGTCAGTGTTACGGTCTCCACATTGTAGCAGCTCTACACCCCCTGTAGTCAGTGCTACAGTCCGGTCTCTACATTGTAGGAGCTCTACACCCCCTGTAGTCAGTGGTACAGTCTGGTCTGTACATTGTTCCAGCTCTACACCCTCTGTAGCCAGTGGTACAGTCCGGTCTCTTCATTGTAGCTGCTTTACACCCCCTCTACCCTCTACTTTTAAACATGCTACCATTACACCCATCCTCTAAAAGCCTTCACTTGACCCATCTTTTTTGCCCAGTTATCGCCCCATATCTCTTTTTCCGTATGCCTCAAAGCTACTTGAGCAACATGTCCATTCTGAACTGTCCTCTTACCTCTCCTCCTGCTCCCTCTTGACCGGCTACAATCTGGCTTCCGACCCCGCCACTAAACTGAGACTGCCCTCACCAAAGTCACCAATGACCTACTAACAGCCAAAACCAAAAATATTACTCTGTCCTCCTTCTCCTTGACCTGTCCTCTGCCTTTGACTCTGTCGACTCTCTCAACTCTTGGCATCACTGACCTGGCCCTCTCCTGGATCACATCATACCCACAGACCGGACATTTAGCATCTCCCACTCTCACACCACCTCCTCGCCTCATTCCCTCTCTGTTGGTGTCCCACAGTCGGTGTTACAGTCGGTCTCTACATTGTAGCAGCTCTACATCCCCTGTAGTCAGTGTTACGATCTCTACTTTGTAGCAGCTCTACACCCCTGTAGTGAGTGCTACAGTCCGGTCTCTACATTGTAGGAGCTCTAGAACCCCTGTAGTCAGTGTTACAGCCCGGTCTCTACATTGTAGCGGCTCTACACCCCCTGTAGTCAGTGGTACAGTCCGGTCTCTACATTGTAGCAGCTCTACACCCCCGTAGTCAGTGTTACCGTCCGATCTCTACATTGTAGCAGCTCTACACCCCTTTAGTCAGTCGTACAGTCCGGTCTCTACATTGTAGCTGCTCTACACCTCCTGTAGTCAGTGTTACAGTCTGGTCTCTACATTGTAGGAGCTCTACACCCTTGTAGTCAGTGGTACAGTCCAGTCTCTAGATTGTAGCGACTTTACACCCCTGTAGTCAGTGGTACAGTCCGGTCTCTGCATTGGTCTGGTCTCTACATTGTAGGAGTTCTACACCCTTGCAGTCAGTGTTACAGTCCGGTCTCTACATTGTTGCAGCTCTACACCCCTGTAGTCGGTGTTACAGTCCGGTCTCTACATTGTTGCAGCTCTACACCCCTGTAGTCGGTGTTACAGTCCGGTCTCTACATTGTAGCAGCTCTACACCCCCTTTAGTCAGTGTTACAGTCCGGTCTGTACATTGTAGGAGCTCTACATCCCCTGTAGTCAGTGTTACGGTCTCCACATTGTAGCAGCTCTACACCCCCTGTAGTCAGTGGTACAGTCTGGTCTGTACATTGTAGATGCTCTACACCCCTGTAGTCAGTGTTACAGTCTGGTCTGTACATTGTTCCAGCTCTACACCCTCTGTAGCCAGTGGTACAGTCCGGTCTCTTCATTGTAGCTGCTTTACACCCCCTCTACCCTCTACTTTTAAACATGCTACCATTACACCCATCCTCTAAAAGCCTTCACTTGACCCATCTTTTTTGCCCAGTTATCGCCCCATATCTCTTTTTCCGTATGCCTCAAAGCTACTTGAGCAACATGTCCATTCTGAACTGTCCTCTTACCTCTCCTCCTGCTCCCTCTTTGACCGGCTACAATTTGGCTTCCGACCCCGCCACTAAACTGAGACTGCCCTCACCAAAGTCACCAATGACCTACTAACAGCCAAAACCAAAAAATATTACTATGTCCTCCTTCTCCTTGACCTGTCCTCTGCCTTTGACTCTGTCGACTATCTCAACTCTTGGCATCACTGACCTGGCCCTCTCCTGGATCACATCATACCCCACAGACCGGACATTTAGCATCTCCCACTCTTACACCACCTCCTTGCCTCATTCCCTCTCTGTTGGTGTCCCACAAGGCTTTGTCCTAAGACCTCTGCTCTTCTCTATCTACACGTTCGGCCTGGGACAGCTCATAGAGTCCAATGGCTTTCAGTATCTCTTTTATGCTGACGACACACAAATCTACCTCTCTGGTCCAGACATCACCACCTTACTATCCAGAATCAGCGTTTCACCTGGAGAAACTGGAAGATTAGTCAGCTATGTTACTCCAAAGCAAAAACCCCTCCAAAAACCCCTCTGGCAGCACCCAGCCTTCCACGCTCCAAAGAGCGTACCTTCACCACACCAGGTCAACGAGGATGCTCCTACATACCTCTTCCTCAGGGAGGATTTTATGACGCGTCGAGACTAGACACCTGGCGTTCCACGTGTGGAACCTAACCAGCACACTAACTGAGAAAAAAGTGCAGCGGTCCCAACCACCCAGGTTTCTGAACGCCCTATAGACCCACTCTGCATAGGATAGAGCAGCCAGTCGATGCCAACTGATTTTAGCCCCCACCCTGTGGTAAACCCCCGTGTTAAAGGGGCACTGAAACAGGAAGTGGTCCATGCTCTCCAGCACATTACTCCCGGGGACAACCCTTTTGTATTTCAGATTGCCCCTCACATACAGCTTACCATGAAAGCAGCGCCAGGTGAAATCCCAAAATTTCATAGGGATCCTTACTGAATTCAAAATCAACAACCCTGCCTCCAGATCCTGACCTGGGCAATCCCTGAGGGCAAGCGGAACCTTGAAATGAGAATACAGGACCCTACTGTCATATAGTCTCCTCGACATGGTCCTAATTACCCTCACCCCCGGATGATCTTCAGAGTCAGGGCAGCATAAGCCAGAAAATGCCTATGTGGTGTACGGAGATCCTTCACTCATCCACCTGTCTCCCATTCCTGGAAGAAAGGCTGAAACCATCCTCTACAAGATACTACCCACAAAGGAGCCCTCTCTTTCCAGAGGTTTGCGATGTTTGCTTTAAGAATACCACTGGTTTGACCATACCCAACCCGCCTTGTCTCCTTGTGCGGTATGTGATCTCCCTCCTGATTAGGTTCAGTCTGTTCCCCCATAAGAGCTGGAAAAACAAACTGTAAACCTGCAGCCAGAGAGACTCTGGCAAGATACAGACGCTGCCCAAGTATATTAACAAAGGACCAGGTAAGTTTTGCTCAGATTGACTCTTTCCCGAAGGGTTATAGACCAACCCTTCCATTGGTCCACCTTTTAGGTGGCATCCTTAAGTCTGCTTTCCCAATTTGTCTGATGATAATCATCGGGGCCGAATTCGATGCCTAGAATCTTTGCTCTACCCTGGGCTTCTGGGAGGGTCCACTGGAGACTAAAATCAGTCTCTCCTCCTCCCAGCCAGAGAGTTTCACATTTCTCCCGGTTGACACTGGACCCGGATGTCTCCAAGTAGCAATGTACCTCTGACATCACCCATCCCACCACCACTTGCGAAGAGGTAAAGACAGTGACAGCATCAGCATACGCCACCACTTTCAGAGACAGGCCCTCTCCTGCCAGGTCCATCCCAATGATCCATGATTTATCCTTCTAAGGAAAGGGTCAATTGCGAACACGTACAACAAAGGGCTTAAAGGACATAACTGACGAACACCGGAAGCCACCTCAAAAGAGCGTGCAATCCAACCGTTCACCAATGGAAACTCTGGCAGGTCGCTCTTCCAACGGATGGACCACAGATACTCATAATCAACCCAGTCAAAAGCTTTAGCCTGATCCAAAGACAGCAGGTACCCCTTCCAAAGACCCACCCTGCTCTGTTCGATGGCCTCCCGGACACTAAAGACAGCGCTTAAAGCGCTCCGACCAGGAACAGAACAGTGCTGAGTCCCCTAGGGGAGACCTGCTGCAAATTTCACCAGATGACTGAACAGTATCTTGGCCAGAATCTTCCTATCCTTATTGAGAAGTGCTATACGGCAAGGATCTTTTCCCTTTTATAGAATAATCAGAGCCGACCTCATTGACTTTGGCAGAGTGCCTGACGATAGACACTCATTTAATACCTCGGTCAAGAGGGGAACCAAAAGGTCCTTAAAGGTCTTATACCATTCGGATGTTAAGCTATCCGGACCTGGTGATTTCTTGAGCCGAAGCCCCTCAATGGCCAGTCTCACTTCCTCTTCCCCGATTGGCTCTACCAAAACTTTTAAGAGAAAAATCACCTCTTGGCTCTGGGACAATTTCAGCCAAGAGAGCCGACATCTGACCCCGATCCAGTTCCTTCTTACCCAAGAGATATGAGTAAAAGGATCTGACAACTTCCAAGATCCCTGACTTGGACCTCTTCAGGGATCCCGTACTGTCAATCCATCCAGCCACATACAGTCGCAAGAAAAAGTATGTAAACCCTTTGGAATGATATGGATTCCTGCACAAATTGGTCATAAAATGTGATCTGATCTTTATCCAAGTCACAACAATAGACAATCACAGTCTGCTTAAACTAATAACACACAAAGAATTAAATGTTACCATGTTTTTATTAAACACTCTGTAAACATTCACAGTGCAGGTGGAAAAAGTATGTGAGCCCCTAGACTAATGACATCTCCAAGAGCCAATTGGAGTGAGTTGTCAGCCAACTGGACTCCAATCAATTAGATGATATTGGAGGTGTTGGTTATAGCTGCCCTGCCCTATAAAAAAACCACACACCAATTCTGGTTTTGCTTTTCCCAAGAAGCATTGCCTGATGTGAATGATGCCTCGCACAAAAGAGCTCTCAGAAGACCTACGATTAAGAATTGCTGACTTGCATAAAGCTGGAAAGGGTTACAAAAGTTTCTCCAAAAGCCTTGCTGTTCATCAGTCCACGGTAAGACAAATTGTCTATAATTGGAGAAAGTTCAGCACTGCTGCTACTCTCTCTAGGACTGGCCGTTCTGTAAAGATGACTGCAAGAGCACAGCGCAGACTGCTCAATGAGGTGAAGAAGAAGCTAGAGTGACAGCTAAAGACTTACAAAAGTCTCTGGCATATGCTAATATCCCTGTTAGCGAATCTACAATATGTAAAACACTAAACAAGAATGGATTTCATGGGAGGATACCACAGAGGAAGCCACTGCTGTCTAAAAAACATTGCTGCATGTTAATGGTTTACACAAGAGCACCTGGATGTCCCACAGCAGCACTGGCAAAATATTCTGTGGACAGATGAAACCAAAGTTAAGTTGTTTGGAAGAAACACACAACACTATGGCCATGATTTATCATACCTTCACTCCAAAATTCTGGCATCAAAAAGTCCCAAAATAGGGCATTTGCGATTTTTCACACTCATTTGCGCATAATTTTGTGACTTTTTTACATGTGTACACCACTCACTCCAGTTTTGTAAAAATGGGCGTGGTTAGACATGTTAATGAGTTTCACACCAGATTTATCATTGGGGACTTTAAAAAGTCGCAAAAAAGTCACAAAAAAGTCCCAATTTCACTCCAGTGAGGACCATGTTTATCTTATGCGACTTTTTAACCCCTTAAGGACTCAGCCCTATTTCACCTAAAGGACTCGGCCATTTTTTGCAAATCTGACCAGTGTCACTTTATGTGGTGATAACTTTAAAACGCTTTTACTTATCCAGGCCATTTTGAGATAGTTTTTTCGTCACATATTGTACTTCATGACACTGGTAAAATTTAGTCGAAAAATTTTATTTTTATTTATAAAAAAAATATCAAATTTACCAAAAATTTGGAAGAATTAGCAATTTTCCAAGTTTCAATTTCTCTACTTCTATAATACATAGTAATACCGCCCAAAAAAGTTATTGATTTACATTCCCCATATGTCTTCTTCATGTATCAATCATTTTGGGAATGCCATTTTATTTTTTGGGGACGTTACAAGGCTTAGAAGTTTAGAAGCAAATCTTGAAATTTTTCAGAAATTTTCAAAAACCCACTTTTTAGGGACCAGTTCAGGTCTGAAGTCACTTTGTGAGGCTTACATAATAGAAACCATCCAAAAATTACCCCATTCTAGAAACTACACCCCTCAAGGTATTCAAAACTGATTTTACAAACGCCATTAACCCTTTAGGTTTTCCACAAGAGTTAATGGCAAATGGAGATAAAATTTCAGAATTTAGATCGTTGAACTGACAGGTTAGATTGTGTGCTATTTCTATAGAGCAGGTTGCTACGGACGCGGCAATACCAAATATGGCTACTTTTGGGGGTTTTGTTTCAGTTTTACATAATAAAGCAGTTTTGAAAAATGATTTTTTAGTGTCTTCACATTCTGAAAGCCATATATTTTTTTTTTTTGGGCGACTGTCTTATGTAGGGGCTCATTTTTTATGGATGAGATGGCGGTTTGATTGGAACTATCTTGGGTGCATATGACATTTTGGTCGCCTGCTATTACACTTTTTGTGATGTAAGGTGACAAAATGGCTTCTTGACACCGTATTTTTATTTTTTTTTGTGTTCACTTGAGGGTTCGGTGATGTGTTATTTTATGAGAGCAAACAAATCATGTTTTAGTGTCTCCATAGTCTGAGAGCCCTATTTTATTTTTTTGGGGGTGATTGTCCTATGTGGGGTATCATTTTTTGCGTGGATGAGATGACGGTTTGATTGGCACTATTTTTGAGTGCATATAACTTTTTGATCGCTTGCTATTACAGTTTTTGAGATGAGGTGACAAAATGTTTTTTTACATTGTTTTTATTTTATTTTTTAACAGTATTTACCTGAGGGGTTAGATAATGTGATATTTTTATAGAGCAGGTTTTACGGACGCGGCGATACATAATATGTATACTTTTATTTATTTATTTTACTTTTAACACAATAATAGCATTTTAGAAAAAAATTATGTTTTAGTGTCTCCATAGTCTGAGAGCCATATTTTTTATTTTTTAGGCGATTGTCCTATATAAGGACTCATTTTTTGCGGATGAGATGGTGGTTTTATTGGTACTATTTTGGGAGGCATACGCCTTTTTGATCACTTGGTATTACACTTTTTGTGATGTAAGGTGACAAAAATGGCTTTTACACCATTTTTTTGTGATTTTTAAGTGTGCCATCCACAGATCCCCATAACAGTGTCATCCTCAGATCCCCATAACAGTGCCATCCACAGATCCCCCATAACAGTGTCATCCACAGATCGCCCATAACAGTGTCATCCACAGATCGCCCATAACAGTGTCATCCACAGATCGCCCATAACAGTGTGTCATCCACAGATCCCCCATAACAGTGTGTCATCCACATTTCCCCCATAACAATGTGTCATCCACAGCTCCCCCATAACAGTGTGTCATCCAAAGATCCCCCATAGCAGTGTCATCCACAGATCCCCCATAACAGTGTGTCATCCACAGTGCCCCCATAACAGTGACATCCACAGATCCCCATAACAGTGACATCCACAGATCCCCCATAAAAAGTGTCATCCACAGATCTCCCCATAACAGTGTCATCCGCAGATCCCAATAACAGTTCTACATCCCCTGTAGTCAGTGGTACAGTCCGGTCTGTACATTGTAGCGGCTCTACACCCCCTGTAGTCAGTAAAACAGTCCGGTCTGTACATTGTAGAGGCTCTAAACCCCCTGTAGTCAGTGGTACAGTCTGCTCTCTACATTGTAGCGGCTCTACACCCCTTTAGTCAGTGCTACAGTCTGGTCTCTACATTGTAGCGCCTCTACACCCCCTGTAGTCAGTATTACAGTCCAGTCTCTACATTGTAGTGGCTCTACACCCCTGTAGTCAGTGTTACAGTCCGGTCTCTACATTGTAGCGGCTCTACACACCCTGTAGTCAGTATTACAGTCCAGTCTCTACATTGTAGCGCCTCTACACCCCTGTAGTCAGTATTACAGTCCAGTCTCTACATTGTAGTGGCTCTTCACCCCTGTAGTCAGTGTTACAGTCCGGTCTCTACATTGTATGAGCTCTACACCCCTGTAGTACGCGGTACAGTCTGGTCTCTACATTGTAGCGGCTCTACACCCCCTGTGGTCAGTGGTACAGTCCGGTCGCTAGATTGTAGGAGCTCTACACCCCTGTGGTCAGTTGTACAGTCTGGTCTCTACATTGTAGCGGCTCTACACCCTCTGTAGTCAGAATTACAGTCCGGTCTCTAAATTGTAATGGCTCTACACCCCTGTAGTCAGTGTTACAGTCCGGTCTCTACATTGTATGAGCTCTACACCCCCTGTAGTCCGCGGTACAGTCCGGTCTCTACATTGTAGTGGCTCTACACCCCTGTGTTCAGTTGTACAGTCCGTTCTCTACATTGTAGCGGCTCTACACCCCCTGTAGTCAGTGTTACAGTCTGGTCTCTACATTGTAGGAGCTCTACACCCCTGTAGTCAGTGTTACAGTCCAGTCTCTACATTGTAGCGACTCTACACCCCATGTAGTTAGTGGTACAGTCCGGTCTCTACATTGGTCTGGTCTCTACATTGTAGGAGCTCTACACCCTTGTAGTAAGTGTTGCAGTCCAGTCTCTACATTGTAGCGACTCTACACCCCTGTAGTCGGTGTTACAGTCCGGTCTCTACATTGTACCAGCTCTACACCCTCTGTAGTCAGTGTTACAGTCCGGTCTCTACATTGTTGGATCTCTACACCCCCTGTAGTCGGTGTTACAGTCGGTCTCTACATTGTAGCAGCTCTACATCCCCTGTAGTCAGTGTTACGATCTCTACTTTGTAGCAGCTCTACACCCCCTGTAGTGAGTGCTACAGTCCGGTCTCTACATTGTAGGAGCTCTAGAACCCCTGTAGTCAGTGTTACAGCCCGGTCTCTACATTGTAGCGGCTCTACACCCCCTGTAGTCAGTGGTACAGTCCGGTCTCTACATTGTAGCAGCTCTACACCCCCGTAGTCAGTGTTACCGTCCGATCTCTACATTGT
This sequence comes from Bufotes viridis, assembly GCA_033119425.1. Lineage (NCBI taxonomy): Eukaryota > Metazoa > Chordata > Amphibia > Anura > Bufonidae > Bufotes > Bufotes viridis. The sequence goes on along the minus strand of CM065591.1, from coordinate 495,309,728 downwards.
AGCAGCTCTACACCCCTTTAGTCAGTCGTACAGTCCGGTCTCTACATTGTAGCTGCTCTACACCTCCTGTAGTCAGTGTTACAGTCTGGTCTCTACATTGTAGGAGCTCTACACCCCTTGTAGTCAGTGGTACAGTCCAGTCTCTAGATTGTAGCGACTTTACACCCCTGTAGTCAGTGGTACAGTCCGGTCTCTACATTGGTCTGGTCTCTACATTGTAGGAGTTCTACACCCCTTGCAGTCAGTGTTACAGTCCGGTCTCTACATTGTTGCAGCTCTACACCCCTGTAGTCGGTGTTACAGTCCGGTCTCTACATTGTTGCAGCTCTACACCCCTGTAGTCGGTGTTACAGTCCGGTCTCTACATTGTAGCAGCTCTACACCCCTTTAGTCAGTGTTACAGTCCGGTCTGTACATTGTAGGAGCTCTACATCCCCTGTAGTCAGTGTTACGGTCTCCACATTGTAGCAGCTCTACACCCCCTGTAGTCAGTGGTACAGTCTGGTCTGTACATTGTAGATGCTCTACACCCCTGTAGTCAGTGGTACAGTCTGGTCTGTACATTGTTCCAGCTCTACACCCTCTGTAGCCAGTGGTACAGTCCGGTCTCTTCATTGTAGCTGCTTTACACCCCCTCTACCCTCTACTTTTAAACATGCTACCATTACACCCATCCTCTAAAAGCCTTCACTTGACCCATCTTTTTTGCCCAGTTATCGCCCCATATCTCTTTTTCCGTATGCCTCAAAGCTACTTGAGCAACATGTCCATTCTGAACTGTCCTCTTACCTCTCCTCCTGCTCCCTCTTGACCGGCTACAATCTGGCTTCCGACCCCGCCACTAAACTGAGACTGCCCTCACCAAAGTCACCAATGACCTACTAACAGCCAAAACCAAAAATATTACTCTGTCCTCCTTCTCCTTGACCTGTCCTCTGCCTTTGACTCTGCTCGACTCTCTCAACTCTTGGCATCACTGACCTGGCCCTCTCCTGGATCACATCATACCCTACAGACCGGACATTTAGCATCTCCCACTCTCACACCACCTCCTCGCCTCATTCCCTCTCTGTTGGTGTCCCACAGTCGGTGTTACAGTCGGTCTCTACATTGTAGCAGCTCTACATCCCCTGTAGTCAGTGTTACGATCTCTACTTTGTAGCAGCTCTACACCCCTGTAGTGAGTGCTACAGTCCGGTCTCTACATTGTAGGAGCTCTAGAACCCCTGTAGTCAGTGTTACAGCCCGGTCTCTACATTGTAGCGGCTCTACACCCCCTGTAGTCAGTGGTACAGTCCGGTCTCTACATTGTAGCAGCTCTACACCCCCGTAGTCAGTGTTACCGTCCGATCTCTACATTGTAGCAGCTCTACACCCCCTTTAGTCAGTGGTGCAGTCTGGTCTCTACATTGTAGCTGCTCTACACCTCCTGTAGTCAGTGATACAGTCTGGTCTCTACATTGTAGCTGCTCTACACCCCCTGTAGTCAGTGGTACAGTCCAGTCTCTAGATTGTAGCGACTTTACACCCCCTGTAGTCAGTGGTACAGTCCGGTCTCTGCATTGGTCTGGTCTCTACATTGTAGGAGTTCTACACCCTTGCAGTCAGTGTTACAGTCCGGTCTCTACATTGTTGCAGCTCTACACCCCTGTAGTCGGTGTTACAGTCCGGTCTCTACATTGTTGCAGCTCTACACCCCCTGTAGTCGGTGTTACAGTCCGGTCTCTACATTGTAGCAGCTCTACACCCCCTTTAGTCAGTGTTACAGTCCGGTCTGTACATTGTAGGAGCTCTACATCCCCTGTAGTCAGTGTTACGGTCTCCACATTGTAGCAGCTCTACACCCCCTGTAGTCAGTGGTACAGTCTGGTCTGTACATTGTAGATGCTCTACACCCCCTGTAGTCAGTGTTACAGTCTGGTCTGTACATTGTTCCAGCTCTACACCCTCTGTAGCCAGTGGTACAGTCCGGTCTCTTCATTGTAGCTGCTTTACACCCCCTCTACCCTCTACTTTTAAACATGCTACCATTACACCCATCCTCTAAAAGCCTTCACTTGACCCATCTTTTTTGCCCAGTTATCGCCCCATATCTCTTTTTCCGTATGCCTCAAAGCTACTTGAGCAACATGTCCATTCTGAACTGTCCTCTTACCTCTCCTCCTGCTCCCTCTTTGACCGGCTACAATCTGGCTTCCGACCCCGCCACTAAACTGAGACTGCCCTCACCAAAGTCACCAATGACCTACTAACAGCCAAAACCAAAAAATATTACTCTGTCCTCCTTCTCCTTGACCTGTCCTCTGCCTTTGACTCTGTCGACTCTCTCAACTCTTGGCATCACTGACCTGGCCCTCTCCTGGATCACATCATACCCCACAGACCGGACATTTAGCATCTCCCACTCTCACACCACCTCCTCGCCTCATTCCCTCTCTGTTGGTGTCCCACAAGGCTTTGTCCTAAGACCTCTGCTCTTCTCTATCTACACGTTCGGCCTGGGACAGCTCATAGAGTCCAATGGCTTTCAGTATCTCTTTTATGCTGACGACACACAAATCTACCTCTCTGGTCCAGACATCACCACCTTACTATCCAGAATCAGCGTTTCACCTGGAGAAACTGGAAGATTAGTCAGCTATGTTACTCCAAAGCAAAACCCCTCCAAAAACCCCTCTGGCAGCACTCCAGCCTTCCACGCTCCAAAGAGCGTACCTTCACCACACCAGGTCAACGAGGATGCTCCTACATACCTCTTCCTCAGGGAGGATTTTATGACGCTGCCGAGACTAGACACCTGGCGCTCCACGTGTGGAACCTAACCAGCACACTAACTGAGAAAAAGTGCAGCGGTCCCAACCACCCAGGTTTCTGAACGCCCTATAGACCCACTCTGCATAGGATAGAGCAGCCAGTCGATGCCAACTGATTTTAGCCCCCACCCTGTGGTAAACCCCGTGTTAAAGGGGCACTGAAACAGGAAGTGGTCCATGCTCTCCAGCACATTACTCCCGGGGACAACCCTTTTGTATTTCAGATTGCCCCTCACATACAGCTTACCATGAAAGCAGCGCCAGGTGAAATCCCAAAATTTCATAGGGATCCTTACTGAATTCAAAATCAACAACCCTGCCTCCAGATCCTGACCTGGGCAATCCCTGAGGGCAAGCGGAACCTTGAAATGAGAATACAGGACCCTACTGTCATATAGTCTCCTCGACATGGTCCTAATTACCCTCACCCCCGGATGATCTTCAGAGTCAGGGCAGCGTAAGCCAGAAAATGCCTATGTGGTGTACGGAGATCCTTCCCTCATCCACCTGTCTCCCATTCCTGGAAGAAAGGCTGAAACCATCCTCTACAAGATACTACCCACAAAGGAGCCCTCTCTTTCCAGAGGTTTGCGATGTTTGCTTTAAGAATACCACTGGTTTGACCATACCCAACCCGCCTTGTCTCCTTGTGCGGTATGTGATCTCCCTCCTGATTAGGTTCAGTCTGTTCCCCCATAAGAGCTGGAAAACAAACTGTAAACCTGCAGCCAGAGAGACTCTGGCAAGATACAGACGCTGCCCAAGTATATCAACAAAAGGACCAGGTAAGTTTTGCTCAGATTGACTCTTTCCCGAAGGGTTATAGACCAACCCTTCCATTGGTCCACCTTTTAGGTGGCATCCTTAAGTCTGCTTTCCCAATTTGTCTGATGATAATCATCGGGGCCGAATTCGATGCCTAGAATCTTTGCTCTACCCTGGGCTTCTGGGAGGGTCCACTGGAGACTAAAATCAGTCTCTCCTCCTCCCAGCCAGAGAGTTTCACATTTCTCCCGGTTGACACTGGACCCGGATGTCTCCAAGTAGCAATGTACCTCTGACATCACCCATCCCACCACCACTTGCGAAGAGGTAAAGACAGTGACAGCATCAGCATACGCCACCACTTTCAGAGACAGGCCCTCTCCTGCCAGGTCCATCCTAATGATCCATGATTTATCCTTCTAAGGAAAGGGTCAATTGCGAACACGCACAACAAAGGGCTTAAAGGACATAACTGACGAACACCGGAAGCCACCTCAAAAGAGCGTGCAATCCAACCGCTCACCAATGGAAACTCTCTGCCCCTGCATACAAGGTTTGTACCCAGCTAACGAACCTCCCTGGCAGGTCACTCTTCCAACGGATGGACCACAGATACTCATAATCAACCCAGTCAAAAGCTTTAGCCTGATCCAAAGACAGCAGGTACCCCTTCCAAAGACCCACCCTGCTCTGTTCGATGGCCTCCCGGACACTAAAGACAGCGCTTAAAGCGCTCCGACCAGGAACAGAACAGTGCTGAGTCCCCTAGGGGAGACCTGCTGCAAATTTCACCAGATGACTGAACAGTATCTTGGCCAGAATCTTCCTATCCGTATTGAGAAGTGCTATACGGCAAGGATCTTTTCCCTTTTATAGAATAATCAGAGCCGACCTCATTGACTTTGGCAGAGTGCCCGACGATAGACACTCATTTAATACCTCGGTCAAGAGGGGAACCAAAAGGTCCTTAAAGGTCTTATACCATTCGGATGTTAAGCTATCCGGACCTGGTGATTTCTTGAGCCGAAGCCCCTCAATGGCCAGTCTCACTTCCTCTTCCCCGATTGGCTCTACCAAAACTTTTAAGAGAAAAATCACCTCTTGGCTCAGGGACAATTTCAGCCAAGAGAGCCGACATCTGACCCCGATCCAGTTCCTTCTTACCCAAGAGATATGAGTAAAAGGATCTGACAACTTCCAAGATCCCTGACTTGGACCTCTTCAGGGATCCCGTACTGTCAATCCATCCAGCCACATACAGTCGCAAGAAAAAGTATGTAAACCCTTTGGAATGATATGGATTCCTGCACAAATTGGTCATAAAATGTGATCTGATCTTTATCCAAGTCACAACAATAGACAATCACAGTCTGCTTAAACTAATAACACACAAAGAATTAAATGTTACCATGTTTTTATTAAACACTCTGTAAACATTCACAGTGCAGGTGGAAAAAGTATGTGAGCCCCTAGACTAATGACATCTCCAAGAGCCAATTGGAGTGAGTTGTCAGCCAACTGGACTCCAATCAATGAGATGATATTGGAGGTGTTGGTTATAGCTGCCCTGCCCTATAAAAAAAACACACACACCAATTCTGGTTTTGCTTTTCCCAAGAAGCATTGCCTGATGTGAATGATGCCTCGCACAAAAGAGCTCTCAGAAGACCTACGATTAAGAATTGTTGACTTGCATAAAGCTGGAAAGGGTTACAAAAGTTTTTTCAAAAGCCTTGCTGTTCATCAGTCCATGGTAAGACAAATTGTCTATAATTGGAGAAAGTTCAGCACTGCTGCTACTCTCTCTAGGAGTGGCCGTTCTGTAAAGATGACTGCAAGAGCACAGCGCAGACTGCTCAATGAGGTGAAGAAGAAGCTAGAGTGTCAGCTAAAGACTTACAAAAGTCTCTGGCATATGCTAATATCCCTGTTAGCGAATCTACAATATGTAAAACACTAAACAAGAATGGATTTCATGGGAGAATACCACAGAGGAAGCCACTGCTGTCTAAAAAACATTGCTGCATGTTAATGGTTTACACAAGAGCACCTGGATGTCCCACAGCAGCACTGGCAAAATATTCTGTGGACAGATGAAACCAAAGTTAAGTTGTTTGGAAGAAACACACAACACTATGGCCATGATTTATCATACCTTCACTCCAAAATTCTGGCATCAAAAAGTCCCAAAATAGCGCATAATTTTGTGACTTTTTTACATGTGTACACCACTCACTCCAGTTTTGTAAAAATGGGCGTGGTTAGACATGTTAATGAGTTTCACACCAGATTTATCATTGGGACTTTAAAAAGTCGCAAAAAAGTCACAAAAAAGTCCCAATTTCACTCCAGTGAGGACCATGTTTATCTTATGCGACTTTTTAATAGAACATGCGAATTTTTTGTAAATATGTGCAACTTTTGTAAAGCCGTTTACTGAAGGATGAACTGCTGCCATCAAACCACATTTATCACAGTATTAAAGGACCATTGATAAATCTGACTGAGCCAAAAGTGACTTTGGACTTATGTGAAATTGGAGTAAGATGGAAGTGTAATGATAAATCTGGCCTTATGTGTGGAGAAAAAGAGGCACAGCACCCCAACATCAAAACCTCATCCCAACTGTGAAGTATGGTGGTGGGGGCATCATGGTTTGGGGCGGCTTTGCTGCGTTAGGGCCTGGACGGATTGCTATCATCGAAGGAAAAATAAATTCCCAAGTTTATCAAGACATTTTGCAGAAGAACTTAAGGCCATCTGTTCAGCTGTGAAGCTCAACAGAAGATGGGTTTTGCAACAGGACAACGACCCAAAGCATAGAAGTAAATCAACAACAGAATGGCTTAAACAGAAGAAAATACGCCTTCTGGAGCGGCCCAGTCAGAGTCCTGACCTCAACCCGACTGAGATGCTGTGGCATGACCTCAAGAAAGAGATTCACACCAGACATCCCAAGAATAGTGCTGAACTGAAACAGTTCTGTAAAGAGGAATGGCCAAGAATTACTCCTGACCGTTGTGCACGTCTGATCTGCAACTACAGGAAACGTTTGGGTGAAGTTATTGCTGCCAAAGGAGGTTCAACCAGTTATTAAATCCAAGGGTTCACATACTTTTTCCCTACACTGTGAATGTTTACATGGTGTGTTCAATAAAAGCATGGTAACATTTAATTCTTTGTGTGTTATTAGGTTAAGCAGACTGTGATTGTCTATTGTTGTGACTTAGATGAAGATCAGATCTCATTTTATGACCAATTTGTGCAGAAATCCTTATTATTCCAAAGGGTTCACATGCTTTTTCTTGTAACTGTACTTACAACTCACGGCCATCTTACAGTTTCTGTAAGGGTCGGGGCGAGCGGTACTTCCGGAAATCCCTCTCAAAAACCAAAGATGTGTCCCTATCATACTGACATCTCAGGAGCAAAGATTTCACACGAGAGATATCTTCGCGGCTATCTCCCATCGAGACCAGAAGCTCGAGTTTCTTTCTCAGGGCCTGGTACAAACGATATTTGTCCAGACTCCTGAGGCTAGAGAGCTTACGGAAGAAACTCGCAACCCGATGTTTGAACATCTCCCACCACTCCGACTTACTACTGCAAAGGTCCATTAAAGGTACCTGACTCTGCAGGAAGTCCTCAAAAGACTGTCTGATCTCCGGATCTTCCAGGAGTACCGAATTCACCTTCTATAGACCTCTACTGTCATGGTCCCTCCTCTGAGAGAGGTGAGAAGATCGGATAGACTTGCTGCACATGAGACTATCTGACAAGTCTCTCTGTTTTTCTCTATGTATGCTGTTGTTTGGCAGGATCTCACCTCTCCTCAGATGCCGCTCGTTATCACTGATGAGGCTCTATTTAGATCCACCTCACACTGCTGACCATGCGGTTGATAGTTTTTGCTTGAAGTTGCTAGAGCTTGGTTGTCTTGGATCTCTTGCTTCTCCATACACCTCGAAGCTAAGTACTTGTTGTTTGTGATTCTCATGTGTGTGTTATTTCTAGGCCTCAGGGAGACACGGGTTCCTTCATCAGTGAAGGCACCAGCTGTCTCATCTCCTGCTACATACCCTAGGGCTCGTCAGTTTCAGCAGGGCTTAAGGTATCCGGCGTACGAGTATTTCCACCATCAGGATCTGCTCATACTGGGAGGACTTAGGGAAAGGCCTAGGGATTACTAGGAGGTCACCATCCCTCTTCCTTAGCTTGTCTATTCGTTGTAGTGTGTATCTGGTGTTTTCTCCTTCCCCATAACCTGTGACATTTAAAACGCCCAAACCGTTATCCTTTGTTTTATCAGTGAAGCTATGGATACTGTTTCTGCACTGGTCGATCGTATGCAGGGACTGTCTTTGGAGGTGGCTGACCTCCGCACGGCCGTTGCACAGTTTCAGAGACCACAGGTGAAGGGTTCCGGCAGCGGGAACCTGGCCTGCCCTGAACCGAAGGTTGCTCTTCCGGATAGGTTTTTCCGGGAGAAGTGACAACTTTGTTCAGTTCAGGGAATCGTGCAAATTATATTTCAGACTACGTCCTAACTCTTATGGGAACGAGAGTCAGATAGTGGGGATTATTATTTTGTTGCTGAAAGGTGACGCTCAGTCTTGGGCTTTCTCTTTGCCGACCGGTTCACAATCCCTCGGGTCGGTAGATTAATTTTTCAGAGCTCTGGGACTTCTCTACGATGACCCAGGACGGGTTTCCCTAGCCGAGTCTAAGTTGCGTGGCTTGTGGCAGGGACAGCGTTCTGCCGAGTCCTATTGCTCTGAATTTGGGAGGTGGGCAACTGATACGGAGTGGAATGACCCAGCTCTCCGTAGTCAATTTTGTCAAGGGCTGTCTGAGAACCTGAAGGACACCTTGGCATTTCACGAAAATCCAGAGTCATTGGAGGCGGCCATGTCTCTGGCTGTGCATATTGATAGACGCCTGAGGGAATAAAAACTTTAGGGTTCAGAAAAGACTTTGCTTTTTCTGTGGTAAAGGAAGACATTTAACGTATGTCCTTATGTTAAACATCAAGGTGAAAAGGGAAAAAAAATCCTAATGGTAGTGTGGATGGGGAAGCTGAGCATGTACTTTTGTCTTTTACCAGTAGTACCCGATTTCTTCTGCCTGCCAAGGTGGAGCTAGATTCCAAAACTGTGGAAATGGAGGTATTTATTGACAGTGGGGCAGAGGTTAACCTAGTGGATGGCCAGTTTGTCCGTATGCATGGTTTGACAACAAGCGCATTAGACTAAAATATTTCTGTGTTTGCGATTGATTCCGCTCCTCTCTCTCAAAAGTGTCTGTCTCAAATGGTGGAGGACATTCGCCTAAGGGTGGGAGATTCTCATATTGAATCCATTTAATGTTTTGTGATGGAGGGTTTGCCTGCTCCTCTGGTGTTAGGTTTACCATAGTTAACTAAACATAACTCTACAATAGATTGGCAAGCGAGACAGATTCTCGATTGGAGTGATTACTGCCTTGACAACTGTCTCAGCACGTCGCTTTCTATTGAAACTACTAAAATGTTACCTCCTTTTCTTTTGGATTTTTTTGATGTATTCTCTAAGGGTGGAGACCAGGAGTTGCCTCCTCATCGGGAGTATGATTGCCCCGTCAACCTTATTCCCGGAGCTAGATTGCCAAAGTCTCGGTTGTATAATCTTTCTGAACCCGAAAGAGTAGGCATGCGAGAGTATATCACTGAGAGTTTGGCTAAAGGTCATATTAGACCATCCAAATCACCAGTGGCTACGGGGTTCTTCTTTGTTAAAAAAAAAGGATGGAACTCTTAGGCCATGTTTAGACTTCCGTGAGCTTAATCACATCACTATCCGTGATCCATATCTCCTTCCTTTAATCCCATATTTATTTAATCAGATCGTCGGCGCCAAGGTGTTCTCGAAGTTGGATTTTAGGGGGGCATATAATCTGATAAGAGTCTAGGAATGGGACGAATGGAAAATGGCCTTTAATACTCCTGAGGGTCATTTTGAGAATTTGGTCATGCCTTTTGGTTTGTCCAATGCTCCTGCTGTTTTTCAACATTTCATCAATGACATCTTTCTTCATCTTGTGGGCAGGTTTGTGGTGGTTTATCTGGATGATATTTAAATTTATTCCACTGATATGGAGATGCATAAGGATCACGTGAGACAGTTCTTACATAGGGATAATAAATCGTATGCTAAAATGGAAAAGTGTGTATTTGCGGTCCCAGAAGTGCAGTTCCTGGGGTACCTACTCTCATCTTCGGGTTTTCGTATGGATCGGGAAAGTCCGTGCTGTGTTGGACTCAGATCGACCCGAAGATCTGAAGGCACTCATGCGATTTTTGGGGTTCACCAACTATTACCGTAAATTTATCTTGAATTACTCGACTGTTGTTAAACCATTAACTGATATGACTAAGGAAGGCGCGGATTTCTCAGTCTGGTCTGAAGAAGCATTACAGGCCTTTTCAGCAATAAAGACATTTTTTCCTTCTGCTCCTATACTGGTGCAACCTGATGTGTCACAGCCATTTATTGTGCAAGTTGACGCATCAGAGGTTGGAGTTGGAGCAGTCTTCTCGCAGGGCTCTTCTCCTAGCAAATGGAGCCCTTGTGCTTTTTTCTCTAAAAAACTATACACAGATACTGTCCTTTGGGAACACCACGGCGTAAACGAATAGGGTGGTGGCTTTGCCATTTAAGACGGTTATTCGTGGCCGTTGGTTTCCTATAAATCTAGGTGTGTATTGTACCATTCTGCAATGTGATATCAAGATTAGTGATGAGCGAGCATGCTCGGCAGTGATGAGCGTGCATTGCTCGACTCTCCTCCCCGCACGTTTGGAGCCTTCTAAGCAGCCAATCAAGGTCCAGGTAAGTAATTCTCCTAAGTGTAAGGACATAGCAATGTTAGCTTTAAGCCTAACACTGATTGGCTGGCCGGAACACGTGATACCATTTCATATAGGAGCTGAGGTCTGGTGCTCGGCTCATTCAGCGTCAGGGAGAGCAGACAGTAGGCAGGGACAGATAGCGTTTTTCTCTAAACTTACTGATTTCACTCCAAAAACCTTATTGAAAAACCTAACAGTCCTTTTAAGGACTAGAGTGTGTGTTTGACAGCAGTGCAGCACCTTTTATTTTTTTAAGAAGGGGCAGATAGTGCAGGGCTTGAAAATGGCTTTGATAACTTCTAAAAGACAGAAAGATTTCTGATTAGTGACATCTACAATACTCTATCATTAAGCAGTGTGTTGGGCAGATATTATCAAAAGGGGCTTATTCACTACAGTGTGCCTGGTACTGAGATATACAATGCACCATCATAAAGCAGTGTAATGGGCAGACCTTATAAAAAGGGGCTTATTCACAACAGTGTTCCTTGGTACTGAGATATACACTCCACTATCATAAAGCAGTGTGTTGGGCAGACATTATAAAAAGGGGCTTATTCACTACAGTAAGCCTGGTACTGAGATATACACTGCACCACTATAAAGCAGTGTGTTGGGCAGACATTATTAAAAGGGGCTTATTCACTACAGTTTTCCTGCTACCGAGATATACACTGTACCATCAGAGAAATTACTTGTTCTGGGGAAATTAACTGTCACGACTGTGACTGATCCAGATAGGTCTGGGAAGAGAAGGTTGCAGCGACTTGCTACTCGCGATAGCTTGTGAGTTTGCTCCGTGGTTCAGGGTATGTCATCCGGGTTTTGCCTTGTGAACCTTTTTGTCCTGACTGGGAGTTTGTAGGCATTCTTCTCAGGTGAGTGCTGTCTGCCACTCCCAGCTACTATATTAGTTTCAGTTTCACTTGCAGTCATTGCCAGATATAGTCCTTACTTCCAGTGCTATTCTGACCTTTGAAGGAGATCGCTTGACGGTATTGCTGTGGAGCCTTTGTCTGGCGTGGACTGTCGTTATTGGGATCATCTTCTCTGCTCGTGACTGGATAAGTCTATCTCTGCTGGAGATTGTTTGTTTGTTGCTGTCTTCCCCTGTCTTCCCCTGTTGTTCTCCTAGGCATGAGTGATGGTGACTAGTGCTCCCATCTGCCTTTCCCCAGTCTAGTCTTCTGAGGGTGACTTAGGGTTTAGGCATCCTGCTCGCCGCACGGGTTCACACCCGTCTAGGGTATCAGGGCAGACAGGTGCCAGCTTAGGGTTTGTCAGGGGTGGCCGTTCTATTTCCCATCCGTAGATAAGGGTCCCCCTTCCCCTCCGTCTGGTGCGACACGACCGCTGCTGGGATAGCGGTCGTGACAGTATATCTGACAATGACTGCAAGTGAAACTGAAACTAATATAGTAGCTGGGAGTGGCAGACAGCACTCACCTGAGAAGAATGCCTACAAACTCCCAGTCAGGACAAAAAGGTTCACAAGGCAAAACCCGGATGACATACCCTGAACCACGGAGCAAACTCACAAGCTATCGCGAGTAGCAAGTCGCTGCGACCTTCTCTTCACAGACCTATCTGGATCAGTCACAGTCGTGACATTAACCTAACTTGTGCCACATCTGTGTGTACGTTCAATCCGCAACCATTATATTAATTACTCCAGCAGAGTGATTTATATTTTGGCCGGACTTAACAACTTTTGGGCACATCTGTGTGAGCGTTTAGGCCGCGAACCAGTATATACAGTATTCCAGCAGAGAATACATTTTATTTTGGGACAAATTTGTATCCAATATATAAAGTGTGTATTGTCAAAATGACATTATCTCCGGCCCAGTGTAGTGCTAAAAATTGTATTTCTCTGTCTCCTGAACATTAAAGAAAGCAAATATAGTGTGTCTTGTAAAAATTACATTATCTCTGGGCTAGTGTGTTGCCAAAAAATTGTATTTCTCGTATCCTGTTGATTACAGAAAGCAAATACAGTGTGTACTGTAAAATTACATTATCTCTGGCCTAGAGTAGTGTCAGAAAATTGTATTTCTCTGTCTCCTGTTCATTACAGAAAGCAAATACAGAGTGTACTGTAAAAATCACATTATCTCTGGGCTACTGTGGTGCCAAAAATTGTATTTCTCTGTCTCCTGTAGATTACAGAAAGCAAATACAGTGTACTGTAAAATTACATTATCTCTGGCCAAGTGAAGTGCTGAAAATTGTATTTCTCTGTCTCCTGTTCATTGCAGACAGCAAATACAGTGTGTACAGTAAAAAAAATTTATTATCTGTGGCCTAGTGTACCTCTGAAAATCTATTTTTCTGTATTCAGTACATTACAGCAAGCCAATACAGTGTGTACTGCTTAATCACATCACTATCCGTGATCCATATCTCCTTCCTTTAATCCCATATTTATTTAATCAGATCTGTCGGCGCCAAGGTGTTCTCGAAGTTGGATTTTAGGGGCATATAATCTGATAAGAGTCTAGGAATGGGACCAATGGAAAATGGCCTTTAATACTCCTGAGGGTCATTTTGAGAATTTGGTCATGCCTTTTGGTTTGTCCAATGCTCTTGCTGTTTTTCAACATTTCATCAATTACATCTTTCTTCATCTTGTGGGCAGGTTTGTGGTGGTTTATCTGGATGATATTTAAATTTATTCCACTGATATGGAGACGCATAAGGATCACGTGAGACAGGTCTTACATAGGGAGAATAAATCGTATGCTAAAATGGAAAAGTGTGTATTTGCGGTCCCAGAAGTTCAGTTCCTGGGGTACCTACTCTCATCTTCGGGTTTTCGTATGGATCGAGAAAGTCCGTGCTGTGTTGGACTCAGATCGACCCGAAGATCGGAAGGCACTCATGCGATTTTTGGGGTTCACCAACTATTACCGTAAATTTATCTTGAATTACTCGACTGTTGTTAAACCATTAACTGATATGACTAAGGAAGGCGCGGATTTCTCAGTCTGGTCTGAAGAAGCATTACAAGCCTTTTCAGCAATAAAGGGATGTTTTGGTTCTGCTCCTATATTGGTGCAACCTGATGTGTCACAGCCATTTATTGTGCAAGTTGACGCATCAGAGGTTGGAGTTGGAGCAGTCTTCTCGCAGGGCTCTTCTCCTAGCAAATGGAGCCCTTGTGCTTTTTTCTCTAAAAAACTATACACAGATACTGTCCTTTGGGAACACCACGGCGTAAACGAATAGGGTGGTGGCTTTGCCATTTAAGACGGTTATTCGTGGCCGTTGGTTTCCTATAAATCTAGGTGCGTATTGTACCATTCTGCAATGTAATATCAAGATTAGTGATGAGCGAGCATGCTCGGCAGTAATGAGCGTGCATTGCTCGAGTCTCCTCCCCGCACGCTTGGCGCCTTCTAAGCAGCCAATCAAGGTCCAGGTAAGTAATTCTCCTAAGTGTAAGGCCATAGCAATGTTAGCTGTAAGCCATACACTGATTGGCTGGCCGGAACACGTGATACCATTTCATATAGGAGCTGAGGTCCGGCGCTCGGCTCATTCAGCGTCAGGGAGAGCAGACAGTAGGCAGGGACAGATAGCGTTTTTCTCTAAACTTACTGATTTCACTCCAAAAACCTTATTGAAAAACCTAACAGTCCTTTTAAGGACTAGAGTGTGTGTTTGACAGCAGTGCAGCACCTTTTATTTTTTTAAGAAGGGGCAGATAGTGCAGGGCTTGAAAATGGCTTTGATAACTTCTAAAAGACAGAAAGATTTCTGATTAGTGACATCTACAATACTCTATCATTAAGCAGTGTGTTGGGCAGATATTATCAAAAGGGGCTTATTCACTACAGTGTGCCTGGTACTGAGATATACAATGCACCATCATAAAGCAGTGTAATGGGCAGACCTTATAAAAGGGGCTTATTCACAACAGTGTTCCTTGGTACTGAGATATACACTCCACTATCATAAAGCAGTGTGTTGGGCAGACATTATAAAAGGGGCTTATTCACTACAGTAAGCCTGGTACTGAGATATACACTGCACCACTATAAAGCAGTGTGTTGGGCAGACATTATTAAAAGGGGCTTATTTACTACAGTTTTCCTGCTACCGAGATATACACTGTACCATCAGAGAAATTACTTGTTCTGGGGAAATTAACTGTCACGACTGTGACTGATCCAGATAGGTCTGGGAAGAGAAGGTTGCAGCGACTTGCTACTCGCGATAGCTTGTGAGTTTGCTCCGTGGTTCAGGGTATGTCATCCGGGTTTTGCCTTGTGAACCTTTTTGTCCTGACTGGGAGTTTGTAGGCATTCTTCTCAGGTGAGTGCTGTCTGCCACTCCCAGCTACTATATTAGTTTCAGTTTCACTTGCAGTCATTGCCAGATATAGTCCTTACTTCCAGTGCTATTCTGACCTTTGAAGGAGATCGTTTGACGGTATTGCTGTGGAGCCTTTGTCTGGCGTGGACTGTGGTTATTGGGATCATCTTCTCTGCTCGTGACTGGATAAGTCTATCTCTGCTGGAGATTGTTTGTTTGTTGCTGTCTTCCCTGTCTTCCCTGTTGTTCTCCTAGGCATGAGTGATGGTGACTAGTGCTCCCATCTGCCTTTCCCCAGTCTAGTCTTCTGAGGGTGACTTAGGGTTTAGGCATCCTGCTCGCCGCACGGGTTCACACCCCGTCTAGGGTATCAGGGCAGACAGGTGCCAGCTTAGGGTTTGTCAGGGGTGGCCGTTCTATTTTCCATCCGTAGATAAGGGTCCCCCTTCCCCTCCGTCTGGTGCGACACGACTGCTGCTGGGATAGCGGTCGTGACAGTATATCTGACAATGACTGCAAGTGAAACTGAAACTAATATAGTAGCTGGGAGTGGCAGACAGCACTCACCTGAGAAGAATGCCTACAAACTCCCAGTCAGGACAAAAAGGTTCACAAGGCAAAACCCGGATGACATACCCTGAACCACGGAGCAAACTCACAAGCTATCGCGAGTAGCAAGTCGCTGCGACCTTCTCTTCACAGACCTATCTGGATCAGTCACAGTCGTGACATTAACCTAACTTGTGCCACATCTGTGTGTACGTTCAATCCGCAACCATTATATTAATTACTCCAGCAGAGAGTGATTTATATTTTGGCCGTACTTAACAACTTTTGGGCACATCTGTGTGAGCGTTTAGGCCGCAACAGTATATACAGTATTCCAGCAGAGAATACATTTTATTTGGGACAAATTTGTATCCAATATATAAAGTGTGTATTGTCAAAATGACATTATCTCCGGCCTAGTGTAGTGCTAAAAAATTGTATTTCTCTGTCTCCTGAACATTAAAGAAAGCAAATATAGTGTGTCTTGTAAAAAATTACATTATCTCTGGGCTAGTGTGTTGCCAAAAAAATTGTATTTCTCTGTATCCTGTTGATTACAGAAAGCAAATACAGTGTGTACTGTAAAAATTACATTATCTCTGGCCTAGAGTAGTGCCGAAAAATTGTATTTCTCTGTATCCTGTTGATTACAGAAAGCAAATACAGAGTGTACTGTAAAAATCACATTATCTCTGGCCTAGTGTGTTGCCGAAAAATTGTATTTCTCTGTATCCTGTTCATTACAGAAAGCAAATACAGAGTGTACTGTAAAAATTACGCCATCTCTGGCCAAGTGAAGTGCTGAAAAATTGTATTTCTCTGTCTCCTGTTCATTGCAGACAGCAAATACAGTGTGTACAGTAAAAAATTTAATTATCTGTGGCCTAGTGTACTCCTGAAAATCTATTTTTCTGTATTCAGTACATTACAGCAAGCCAATACAGTGTGTACTGTAAAAATAACATTATCTCTTGGCTATTGTAGTTCCAAAAATCTGTATTTTTCTGCATCCAGTACTGTCCTGCATCAGAAAACTGTGTCTTTTGCGGACAGTAAAACAATCTGCGCCACATCTACAGACAAAACCATTAATATGAAGAAGGCGAGCACAAAGGAAGGGGGAAGTGGGCGTGATGCTGATGGTGCAAGCAGAGGCCGTGGCCCTGGGCGTGATGCTGATGGTGCAAGCAGAGGCCGTGGCCCTGGGCGGGTTGCTGATGGTGCAAGCAGAGGCCGTGGCCCTGGGCGGGTTGCTGATGGTGCAAGCAGAGGCAGTGGCCCTGGGCACAATGAAACTATGCCTTCTGCCAGTGCACCAGAAAAAAACAAAAAAATGCACCTTACCCAGCTTCATGTCCATGTTAACTGGGCGGCGCAGGAGAAGACTGTCCAAGTCAGACTAGTGCGAACAGGTGGTCGGTTGGATTGCAGAAGATAATGCTTCTAGTCGGTTAAGCACAACCCTCTCTTCCATGAAGTCCAGTCTCTGTAGCCAAGAGTCTGGTCAACCGAATCCTCACTCTGATCCTCTTTCCTCCCACCATGTTGAGTCTGGGCAACAAGTGATCCCATACTCGGATATTCACATGACCTCTTGGTTTGGCTCTCTCGCCAAGCACGCTTGAAGAGGTACCTGAGATATTTTGCCCTGATTCCCAACCTCTTGAGCCTTCACAATCTCAAGAAGATGACGGTGGTGAACTGCAATCATTCGTTCATGAGGTGGATGATGATGAGACACAGTTGCCAATCACTGAAGAGGTGGTTAGGTCAAGTCAGGAGGATGAGCAGAGTGAGGAAGTGGAAGAGGAGGTGGTGGACGATGAGGTCACTGACCCAACATGGTTAGGTGAAAAGCCGAGCGAGGACAGCAGTACAGAGGGGGGGAGGGATCCGTAGCACCGCAACTGTCTGGAAGAGGCAGTGGGATGGCAAAAGGGAGACGTCGGCCCACACCAAACAGGCCCGCAACCGTTACACCGAGCACCCCCATGTGTAAATCTACCTTGCCAAGGTAGGTGTTCCGCAGTATGGCGCTTTTTTGAGGAAAGTGCAGACGACAAAAGAGTGGTAGTTTGCAACCTTTGCCGTACCAAAATGAGCCGTGGTGTGAACACTAGCAACCTCACCACCACCAGCATGATCCGCCACATGGCATCCAAGCACCCTAATAAGTGGGCCGAACGCCTGGGTCCACACTCTGCGTCTGCGGGTCCCACCACTGCCTCCACTTCCCTTGTGTTACGCACTGCTGGCCAATCCCCTGTCGAAGGCGCAGGCCTGGATGCCCCTTGCCCTGCACCTGGACCTTCGCATGAACCGTCATCAACAACATCCACTTCCCTGTCCCAGCGCAGCGTCCAAATGTCGATAACACAGGCATTTGAACGAAAGCGCAAATACCCACCCACCACCCACAGGCTATATCACTAAATGCGCAACTTTCAAAATTACTGGCCCTTGAAATGTTGCCATTTAGGCTTGTGGACACTGAGGCCTTCCGCAGCCTGATGTCGGTGGCCGTCCCTCGGTACGCAGTCCTCAACCGCCACTATTTTTCACGGTGTGCCGTGCCCGCCTTACACCAGCATGTGTCCCAGAACATCACCCGTGCCCTGACCAACGCACTTACTGGGAAGTCCACCTCACCACGGACACATGGACAAGTGCTGGTGGCCAGCGACGCTACATTTCCCTGACCGCACACTGGGTGAATGTTGTGGAGGCCGGGAGTCAGTCAGACCCTGGGATGGCACAGGTGCTACCCACGCCCAGGATTGCAGGCCCTACGTCCATCAGGGTCTCCGCAGCAGCTATGTTACTGTCTCCAACCCCCACTTCTCCTCCTCTGCCACCTCCTCCCCCGCCTCCTCCTCCACTTCCACCTCCAACAGCAGTCAGCCATCAGTCGCTAGCTGTAAGCAGTGTAGCACTGCTGTGGGTAAGCGTCAATAGGCCGTGCTGAAGCTGATCTGCTTAGGGGACAAACAGCACACCGCCGCAGAGCTGTGGCAGGGTATAAGGGACCAGACCATGCTGTGGCTCTCGCCACTCAACCTACAAACAGACATGGTTGTGTCCGACAATGGCCATAACTTGGTGGCGGCTTTGGAGCTCGGCAACCTGACACACATTCCATGCCTAGCCCATGTCTTAAACTTAGTGGTTCAGCGGTTTATCAAAACCTACCCCAATTTGCAGGAGCTACTAGTGAAGGCGCGCCGCTTGTGTGCTCATTTCCGAAAGTCGTCCACAGCTTCAGCCGGTCTGTCAACGCTGCAGCAGCACTTGTGGCTTCCAGCTCAACGACTGTTGTGCGACGTGAGCACGCGGTGGAACTCTACGTTCTACATGTTGGCCAGGCTTTGTGAGCAGCAGAGGGCAGTTGTGGAATACCAGCTGCAACATGGTCGTCGCCTTTCCAGTCAACTGCCACTATTCACAAGCGAAGAGTGGGCATTGATGTCAGACCGTTGTGAGGTTTTATAAAACTTTGATGAATCCACACAGATGGTTAGTGGCGATAACACTATTATCAGCGTAACCATCCCACTGCTGTGTCTACTCAAACGATCGCTGCTCACAATTAAGGAGGATGCTTTAAATGTTGCAGACGAGGTAATGGGGGAGGAGATGACACAGGGTTATAGCCAGACCTCCCCCAGTTCGTCTTCTCAGCACGAATTGGGCCATGAAGAGGAGGGGGAGGAGGAGGAGGAGGAGCTGGAGACACTTGCCTCTGCTATAGAGGCTAGTACCCATGGAACTTTAATTCCATCTGTTCAGCGTGGATGGGCAGAAGAGGAGGAGGATGAGGGTATGGAGAGTCATCCTGAAGTTGACATTGACGTCTTGCCCGTTGGTACTCTGGCACACATGGCCGATTTCATGTTAGGCTGCCTTTCCCGCGACCCTCGTGTTATACGCATTTTACGTAACACAGATTACTGGGTGTTCACCCTTCTCGACCTCCGCTACAATCATATCTGATTCCTGTGGTGGAGAGGACAAGTAAAACCGTGCAACACCAGAAGGTACTTCTTCACAGATTGCTCCAAAATTTTCCATCTGACAATGCGGCCGCCAGAGTCTGTACTTCCTTAGGCAACTGAGGAAGGGAGACAAGGGGAATACACAGAAGTTCCAACAGAGGCAGGGCAACACTTTCCAAGGCATGGGACACTTTCATGATACCCCGCCAGCAACCTCACCCTGAAGCGCAGCCTAGTTCTACAAGGAGGGAAAAGTTTTGGAAGATGGTGAAGGGAATACATCGCAGACCGTGTCAGTGTCCTAAATGATCCCTCAATGCCTTACAACTACTGGGTGCCCAAGCTGGACACGTGGCATGAACTGGCGCTCTACGCCTTGGAGGTGCTGGCCTGCCCTGCCGCCAGCGTATTGTCTGAGCGTGTATTTAGTGCTGCTGGTGGCATTATAACAGATAAGCGTATCCGCTTGTCCACTGACAATGCTGACAGGTTGACTCAGATAAAAATGAACAAGGCCTGGATTGCCCCTGAATTCTCCACTCCACCAGAGGAAAGCTGAGCTAATGAGGAACAAAAACGCAATTTAAATGTAGGCTTTATAATGTACTCAATCCACAAAATTCAGATTTTTTTACCCCTTTCACCGCAAAAAACGGGTATATGTTTGAATCTTGTTTTCTCATCCGCCTCCTTCTCCGCTTCCTCTTCCATACAGAATATATATGCCCTCACTACAATGTTTTATAGGGTTCGCTAGGCTTCAGGCCCTTACCTCCAATGCTTTATACCATCTGCTAACCTGTAGGCCATCACTGCAATGATTTATGGGGTTCGCTCACCTTCAGGCCATCACTACAAATTTTTTATCGGGTCCGCTCACCTTCAGGCCCTCAACTATAATGTTTTAGACAGTAACCAGCTCGCCCTTGCTCCAAATGTTTTTGAGGGTCACCAGAAGGCCATCAATGATAATTTTTCAAGGGTGTGTATGATGCCCTCCTTTATGTGTAATAAAGGGTGTATTGGAGTGCCGGTTCCTTGAAATTTTTGGCAGCCCTTTCACTTAGTGCATAGCCTTTAGGGGGCAGCAGTGTACCTGAACAATTGTAGCACCATGTGAATGAGGCCCTCCTTTATGTGATATACAGGCTGTATCGGTGTGCTTCTTCCTTGTAATTTTTGCCAAAATTTGCACGGTATATACAATTGAATATCCAGGAAAGAATGTTTCCTAACAATTTTACCTCTAAAAATGTTTTTTTTCTTGTTAAGTGGGCGGGATTTTGGGCAGGATTTTTTAGCATGTAAAAGTGGCGGACAACTGGGACAATATGGTTCCCAGTGTCATGTCTCCAGTCAGCTTCTCATAAATGTGTGCTAATTCATAAAGGGTTCTTCCTCTATTAAAACATGGTCGATTAGCGCCACCTTCTGACGACTTCTATATTGTTCTCTGTGTATGTTCAGCCTCTTTTGTTACTCCTCCTCTTTGTGTCCTCACTTATCTACAAGAAGGGGAGTAGTCTTCTAGAAGTTGCCATTTTCCTCACATGCTCTGCTGTACAAGACTGTCTAAACTTCTACTATAGGCTGCATAGCCGGTAAGGCATTATTTCTTGCTGTTCTTTCATGCCTACATGATTATTACTAGCTATAGACGTGCATTATGTGTGTTTCTGTGTAGGCAGCTAGTTAGTAGTTCACATGTAAAGTAAGGGCCTAGTCAGCTAACCTTGCAGACATGTTGTATGCTGTTCTATGATATGTATATTTGCAGTTCATGAACTTATTGCATCCTTTATGTTACTGGTTCACAGTTTCACACCAACTTACTTTGCGCTCATTAAAGCTACAGATCATTACCTGGTCTCAATTTACTGAGTAGTAGGAGGGTGTTTATCTGCCTGCCAAGCCCATACACGCCCCAGGGGCAGTGGCGGATCCAGAGCCTGGTCTCGGGAGGGGCACTTCCCCAGGCAATTGGAACTTATGGGGCCCCTGTGTCCCCGCCCACCCTCAAGCCACACCCACACACAGCCCCACCCATATATCGCACCCATACCTCTTACGTCCAGTGACTTCTCCTTTGATGTAGATGTTCTCTTTCCTCATCTTCTCCTTTCAGACCAGGCCACCATTTCTCTGTCATTTTCCGTCTTTTCCGCAGTTTAACAAAAAATAAATCTTAGTTTACTACCTTTCCATCATTCTCCCATCTTCTGGACAAAACATCCCACTACCTCCAATACTGTGCCGCTGTGGTCCCCAATAGTGCCCCCAATAATAAGTGTCTCTCCCCCCCCCATGTGCCTTTATCATGTGCCAAACAACCCCCCCATGTACCAAACAATCCCCTCCCATGTGCCTGTATTATGTGCCAAACAATCCCCCCCCCAGTGCCAGTATCATGTGCCACACAGAGCCCCCCGACCTAGTGCCAGTATCATGTGCCAAATCCCCCCCGTGCCAGTATCATATGCCAAATCCCCCCCAGTGCCAGTATCATGTGCCAACAAATCCCCCCCCCCAGTGCCAGTATCATGTGCCAAATCCCCCCCAGTGCCAGTATCATGTGCCAAATCCCCCCAGTGCCAGTATCATGTGCCTAATCCCCGCCAGTGCCAGTATCATGTGCCAACAAATCCCCCAGTGCCAGTATCATGTGCCAAATCCCCCCTAGTGCCAGTATCATGTGCCAAATCCCCCTAGTGCCAGTATCATGTGCCAAATCCCCTCAGTGCCAGTATCATGTGCCAAATCCCCCGACCCAGTGCCAGTATCATGTGCCAAATCCCCCCAGTGCCAGTATCATGTGCCAAATCCCCCCAGTGCCAGTATCATGTGCCAAATCCCCCCAGTGCCAGTATCATGTGCCAAATTCCCCCAGTGCCAGTATCATGTGCCAAATTCCCCCAGTGCCAGTATCACGTGCCAACAAATCCCCCCAGTGCCAGTATCATGTGCCAAATCCCCCCAGTGCCAGTATCATGTGCCAAATCCCCCCAGTGCCAGTATCATGTGCCAAATTCCCCCAGTGCCAGTATCACGTGCCAACAAATCCCCCCAGTGCCAGTATCATGTGCCAAATCCCCCTTGCCAGTATCGTGTGCCAAATCCCCCTCCAGTGCCAGTATCATGTGCCAAATCCCGCCCCCAGTGCCAGTATCATGTGCCAAATCCCCCGACCCAGTGCCAGTATCTTTAAAAAAAAAACACAAAACAAGACACTAATACTTACCTCCATCCGTCACAGCGATGCGATGCAGGCCTCTTCCGGCCTCTGTCCCGCTCTGTACAGCTCACAGGCGGCGCGATGCCTGCACCAACATCTGATAGGCTGCCGGCCTAGTGCCGGCAGCCTATCAGAGGAGCAGGGAGGGGAGACGCCTCTCCCTCCCTGCCCCACAGCGCAGCCATCTGTATCGCTGTCCTGGGGACGGCGATACAAATGACTATGGAGATGAACGCTTCCACAATGGAAGCGTTCATCTCCCTGTGCCCTGCCACTGCTGCCCAGTGCCCACATTCTCAGGGGGGGCAATTGCCCCGTTGCCCCCCCCCCTGGATCCGCCAATGCCCAGGGGTACACGTGGTAACGAGGACAGGACAGTGAAATGGCTGCGACCTGGCGAGTGGAAAATAAGATACAGACTTCAGAGGCCGCTATCCAACCACGCAGCTACCTGCATATGAGAACGCAGCAGTCTCTTCACAGTCAAGATCCTGAACAGCAGCATCATGTCACAAAGCCAAACTTCTTACAAGACAAGGTCTAAAGCCAGTCGCTCTACAAGATCCTCAGTCAGCAATGCCGCCGCCATTGCACGTGCAGAAGCGGAGGCGGCAAAAGCACGCGCTGCCTTTGCAGAGCAAGAGATGCAACTAAAGCTACGACAAGCAACATTTGAAGCTGAAAAGGCAAGTCAGCAAGCGGCACTGGAGAAGCTCTCAGTGGAGAAGGAAGCTGCCGCAGCCATTGCCAGAGCAGAGGCACTGGAAGCACTCTTTCACCCAGACGACGAAAGATGCAGCGGTCCAGCCAGCCTAAATCTCATCCATCAAGATTCCCTGCAGCGCACTTCAGAGTATGTCCATCAACATTCCAGAATGATCGACACTCTCCAGCCGACAGAAGATCTTCAACAAGACCTCATCGACGGATTTCATCGAACTCGCCTCACAGCAACCCCGGAAGTCCAGGATAAGTCTCTAACCCGCAGGCCAGAGAATCCAGGAAATGAACTAAGTAGGGACCACCCGCCTTCTCATCAGGAGTTCCAGCCTGCGCATAATGCTCCAGAAACATCCTCTTTCGTGCCTAGAAGGTATGATACAGTCCAACCTAAAAGAGAGACTACTGACAGGTATGATTATACACCATTTTCTCACTATCGCAACACACTGCCGGCTTACTCTCCTCCTGATCAAACCAGCATGGACATTGTTAAGTTCCTCACAAGGCGTGAGCTGGTTGCCAAGGGACTTGGGAAGTTTGATGATCACCCTGAGAGTTATAGGGCCTGGCGCTCTTCCTTTAAGAACACAATCAAAGATGTTGGACTATCCCCAGCGAAGAGATAGACCTCTTAGCTAAGTGGCTAGGGACTGCATCTGCTGAGCATGTAAAAAGAATCAAGTCCATTAATATAAGAAACCCAGAGATCGGACTAAAAATGGTTTGGGACAGACTTGACGAATGTTATGGTTCAGCAGAGGCAATAGAAAACTCTTTCTTTAAAAGGATAGAAGATTTCCTAGAATAGCTCCCAAAGGCTTTCAGAAACTTAGGGAACTTAGTGACTTATTAATGGAACTTCAAGTAGCCAAATCTGAAGGTGATCTGTCGGGACTCACATTCTTTGACACTGCCAGGGCGTTAACCTCATAGTACAAAAGTTAACCCCGGCTTACAAAATGAGTGGGTCAAATGTGGTTCTAACTATAAGAAAAAACACCATGTTTCATTTCCTCCATTTTCTGTGTTTGTAGACTTCATACGTGACCAGGCTAAGATAAGAAATGATCCTAGTTTTGATTTTACACTGGCATGTACTTCTGTTCCAGGTCTTCCTTCACGTAGAGCTTCAGTGGCGGTTCACAAGACTGAACTGTTCCCTTCAGACTCTCTCCACAGGTCTGCTGGTTCCTACCATGCAACAAACAAAGTTAAAAACCCTGGTAAGCAGTGTCCTATACACCGAAAACCACATTCTCTCCTGACATGTAGGGGCTTTAGAGAAAGACCCATCGAGGAACGTAAAGCCTTCCTTAGAGAAAATAACATCTGCTACAAGTGCTGTTCTTCAACCGCTCATTTAGCCAAAGACTGCAAGGTTAGTGAAAAGTGTAAAGAATGTGATAGCACAGACCATAGTACAGCATTACATCCTGGACCAGCTCCATGGACTTTACAACACGCTTACAATACCATTCAGCATGGTGGAGAGGAGGGTAACACTGCTATCGCTACCCTGGAGGTCACTCCACAGTGCACTGAGATCTGCAAAGGATCCATAAGTGGAAGATCCTGTTCCAAAATATGTCTAGTCCGAGTCTACCCAACAGGACAAAGAGACAAAGCAGTCAAAATGTATGCCATTCTAGATGATCAAAGCAATAGGTCTCTAGCCACCTCAACCTATTTTGACATATTCAACATTAAAAGCCCCAGCTTCCCATACTCACTAAGGACTTGTGCGGGATTTGTGGAGACGGCGGGGAGAAGAGCATCCGGTTTCCAAGTTGAAGCGATAAACGGAGAGATCAGCTTGCCCTTACCAACTCTAATAGAGTGCAATCAAATTCCTGATCACAGATTTGAAATTCCTACTCCAGATGTCGCAATGCATCATGCACACCTAAAGCATATAGCCCACCTGATCCCAGAACTTGACCCACAGGCTAAGATAATATTGCTACTCGGGAGGGACATCCTACGAGTCCATAAAGTGAGACAGCACATAAATGGTCCTGGCAACGCTCCTTATGCTCAAAGGCTGGATCTAGGATGGGTATTAATAGGAGAAGTCTGCCTTGGGAGTGTGCACAAGCCAGAGTCAGTTCACAATATGTTTACAAGCACACTAGCAAGTAAGCGCCCTCACTTTTCCAACCATGTGTCAACAACTTCCTCATAAAGGAGCTACCGTGTGCTTCCCATCTACCTTGTTCCTTCACAGATGTCTCTAGTGACAGGGACCAAGATCACTTAGGATGCACAGTCTTCCAAAGGACAAAAGATGACAATCAAGTGGCACTATCTATCGAAGACAAGCTGTTCTTGGAAATAATGGAACAAGATTTCGTGAAGGACAGCACTAACAGTTGGGTTGCGCCTCTTCCCTTCAGAACTCCGAGGCTACGCCTACCTAACAACAAAGTACAAGTACTTAAACGTTTCTCTTCTCTTAGACGTAACTTCCAAAGAAGGCCAGAGATGAGAGAACACTTCTTTTCTTTCATGCAGAAAATATTTGAGAACAATCATGCAGAGATTGCACCACCCCTTGAAGCTCATGAAGAATGCTGGTACCTCCCAATTTTCGGAGTATATCATCCAAAAAACCAGGTCAGATCAGAGTCGTGTTTGACTCTAGTGCTAAATATGAAGGCATCTCCTTAAACGATGTACTCTTAACAGGCCCTGACCTGAATAACAAACTGCTAGGGGTACTCCTCCGTTTCCGCAAGGATTCTGTCGGTCTGATTGCCGATATCCAACAGATGTTTCACTGCTTCCTTGTTAGAGAGAAGGATAGAAACTTCCTCAGATTCTTCTGGTTTAAAGACAATGACCCTTTAAAAGATATCATAGAGTACCGCATGAGAGTACACATTTTCGGGAACAGCCCCTCACCTGCTGTTGCTATTTACGGACTCAGACGTTCTGCTCAGGAAGGAGAGAGAGAATACGGGTCAGATACGAGACAGTTTGTAGAAAAAGACTTCTACGTAGATGACTGTTTAAAATCTTTACCTTCTATTGATTCTGCAATCAGTCTCCTCAAAAGAGCCCAGGACATGCTCGCCTGTTCCAACTTGAGACTCCACAAGATTGCTTCAAACAGCAAAGAGGTTATGGAAGCCTTCCCTACTGAAGATCATTCCAATGACCTAAGAGATTTGGATCTGGGGTCAGATACTTTACCTGTCCAACGCAGCCTTGGACTTCTATGGGACTTGAAATCCGATACCTTCACCTTTCAAGTTAGCAAAGAAGAAAAACCTTTCACCCGCAGAGGTGTCCTATCTGCAATCAACAGCCTGTATGATCCTTTGGGTTTTCTAGCTCCTGTCACTATCCAAGGTAAGGCCTTGCTTAGAGATTTAATCCGTGAAACTACTGACTGGGATGTTCCATTATCCCCTGAAAAGAAGAATATGTGGGTAGAATGGAGAAACTCCCTGACAGCTCTGTCTAGCCTTAATGTCTCACGCCCATATGCTCCTGTGCCATCTACTGATGTCCAAGACCATACACTCTGCGTATTTTCCGATGCTTCTGTTAAAGCTATATCTGCTGTAGCCTATCTCAGAACTGTGGACACTAACGGACAATACCACGTTGGGTTTATTATGGGCAAGGCAAAACTCGCACCACAACCTGAACACACTATACCCAGACTTGAACTTTGTGCTGCAGTCTTGGCCGTCGAAATGGCCGAGCTAATCACATCTGAGATGGACATTGACCTTAAAAAGGTTGAATTCTACACAGACAGCAAGGTGGTCTTGGGTTACATCTATAATGAATCCAGACGATTCTATGTTTATGTCAATAACAGAGTGCTTCGGATTAGGAAATCCACTTGTCCAGAACAATGGCATTATGTGCCTACTGACAATAATCCTGCAGACCATGCTACAAGAGCTGTTGCAGCAAGTCGTCTCAAAGACACAACCTGGCTCACTGGTCCTGCATTCTTACGTAATCCAGGTTCAGCTGTTCACCAGAACAACATATGCGAACTAGTGGACGAAGACTCGGACACTGAGATCCGTCCCAAAGTGTCTGCACTTCACACAGTGACATCCTTCGACTCCCTTGGTTCTCATCGCTTCAAAAGATTCTCCACTTGGAAATCACTCGTACGAGCCATTACCTGTCTAGCCCACATAGCTCGTGCCTTTAAAGAGACCAATTGTAATGATGTTAGGCAGTGTAAAGGCTGGCACCACTGCCAAGAGGTTTACACTGTGACAGAATTCCAGCAGTCAAAAAAATCATCATTTATACCATACAACATGAAGTCTTTACCAAAGAGATTGACTGCATCACCAACCATAAGTCTATCCCTAAAAATAGCTCTTTAAAAAAGCTTGACCCATTCCTGGACGAGGACGGTCTACTGAGAGTAGGAGGTCGTCTTAAACAAGCAAGCCTCGAGCTCGAGGAAAGAAATCCTCTGATAATTCCTGGGAATCATCACGTTACTACTTTGATTGTACAATACTATCACACCCAAGTGAAGCACCAAGGAAGACTGTTTACAGAAGGAGCTCTACATACTGCTGGATTGTGGATAGTTGGGGCGAAGAGATGTGTGAGTAGCATTATCTTCAGATGCGTCATGTGTCGTAAACTTCGTGGTATGTTACAGACACAGAAGATGGCAAATCTACCTGTTGATAGACTCAGTATGGATCCTCCTTTCACCAACGTCGGATTGGATGTATTTGGACCCTGGTCTGTCACAACACGTCAAACTAGAGGAGGCCAAGCAAACAGCAAACGCTGGGCAGTCTTATTCACGTGTATGACCATCAGAGCTGTTCACATTGAAGTCATCGAATCTATGGATACCTCAAGCTTTATCAACGCTCTTAGACGTTTTATTGCAATTAGAGGTCCTGTAAAGCACATTCGCTCTGACAGAGGCTCCAATTTCGTTGGAGCAGCTAAAGAACTAAAGATCTCCTCCAATATTGATGGCAAGAGTGTGGAGAGATACCTGAGGGATCAGGATTGCACTTGGACCTTTAACCCACCTCACTCCTCTCATATGGGTGGAGCTTGGGAGAGGATGATTGGTATAGCCCGCAGAATCCTGGATTCCATCTTCTTACAAGTAGGAACTGCTAGACTTACTCATGAGAGCCTTGTAACCTTCATGGCTGAAGTCACAGCCATCATCAATGCTAGACCTTTGACTCCAGTTCTGAGCGATCCAGAGGAACCATTCCTTCTCACTCCTGCAACCCTCCTTACCCAGAAGATTGGGAAAGTGAGTACTCCTCCTGGTGAGTTCAGCACCAAAGATCTTTATAAACGTCAATGGAGACAAGTACAGTGCCTTGCCAATACATTTTGGGACAGGTGGAAGAAACAGTACATATCCACTTTACAACCACGAAACAAATGGCAAACTGTCAGGCCCAACCTGAAACTTGGGGATGTTGTTCTTCTAAAGGACAGTCAGTTGCAAAGAAATGAGTGGCCCCTAGGACTTGTCACAAAGACATTTCCAAGTGAGGATGGGAATGTCCGTAAAGTGGAAGTAAAGGTCTGCAGATCACAAGAGACCAAGCTGTTCCTTAGACCAGTGTGTGAACTCATTCTCCTGTTATCACCTGATGACTGATAGTGGTATTAATCAATACCAGACGGGAGTGTCATGTCTCCAGACAGCTTCTCATAAATGTGTGCTAATTCATATAGGGTTCTTCCTGTATTAAAACATGGTCAATTAGCGCCACCTTCTGACGACTTCTATATTGTTATCTGTGTATGTTCAGCCTCTTTTGTTACTCCTCCTCTTTGTGTCCTCACTTATCTACAAGAAGGGGAGTAGTCTTCTAGAAGTTGCCATTTTCCTCACATGCTCTGCTGTACAAGACTGTCTAAACTTCTACTATAGGCTGCATAGCCAGTAAGGCATTATTTCTTGCTGTTCTTTCATGCCTACATGATTATTACTAGCTATAGACATGCATTATGTGTATTTCTGTGTAGGCAGCTAGTTAGTAGTTCAGATGTAAAGTAAGGGCCTAGTCAGCTAACCTTGCAGACATGTTGTATGCTGTTCTATGATATGTATATTTGCAGTTCATGTACTTATTGCATCCTTTATGTTACTGGTTCACAGTTTCACACCAACTTACTTCGCGCTCATTAAAGCTACAGATCATTACCTGGTCTCAATTTACTGAGTAGTAGGAGGGTGTTTATCTGCCTGCCAAGCCCATACACGCCCCAGGGGTACACGTGGTAACGAGGACAGGACACCTAGCAGGACATTGGAGTCCAAGGTGCACCCAGACATGATCCCCATGCTGTTCCAGATTCATTTCGGCGGTGTTTCTGTCACTTTCTGACCTTTTCCAATCGACCAGGCACCCTCCCCTCATCCGAGCAGGGGTGCCTGGTTGTCTCCCATTGACTTCCATTATACTTGGGTGCTCGGACCGAGTACCCGAACACTCGAACATTTTGGTGCTCGCTCATCACCAATCAAGATCCAAAAATGCAATATGACTGTCACTAAGTTCATAGGTAAAGTGCATCTCTATGTCATTTACATTGATGGTTTTTATGAAAAGCATCTCTGGGATCGCTCCAAAGTATGAAGATGTCATCGATGAAGCGACCCCAGAATGCGATATGTGGTGTCCACATACTATGATCAGTGAACACCACAGTGTCCTCCCACCAGCCCAAGAACAAATTAGCATAGGTAGGCGCAAGGGCACTACCCATGGCGGTGCCCCTGAGCTGGTGGGAGAACTTAGACCCAAACAAAAAATAATTGTGTCTTAAGACAAACTCAAGAAGATTGGACACAAGATTATTATGTGGAATACAATGAGTGCCCCGTGTCTTCAAAAAGTGTTGCACTTCCAATAGGCCTTTATCATGAGGTAGGTTACTATATAAGGCCTCTACATCAATGGAGGCTAATAAGGTATTCTCTTCCACCACTAGGCCATCTAATATTTTGAGTAGGTCCATGGTGTCTCTAATGTATGAGGGGAGGGCCCTAACAAAATTTCAAAGTACTTTATCAACATAGACTCCCACCTTCTGTGAAATAGAATCAATCCCGGCTACTATCGGGCGCCCTTTCAAGGGATTAAGGCCTTTGTGACTCTTAGGTAGCGAGTAGAAGGTGGGAATCATTGGTTTCTCATTGAACCTATATCTCATCTCATCTTTAGAGATCAATTGAGCCTCCAGTGCTCCTATAAGGATCCTTTCTAATTCAGATTGGAACTCGCTGGTAGGGTTGCATTTAAGCTGAATATAGGAGGACCTATTATTTAATATTAAATTGCACATTTCGGTATATTGCGCGTGGGGACATGATGATAGTGGCAATGGCACATGGGGATGATGGCGCTGGCTGGGGACATGATGATGGTGGCAATGGCACATGGGGCTGATGGCGCTGTCTGGGGACATGATGATGGTGGCAATATCACATGGGGATGATGGCGCTGGCTGCGGACATGATGATGGTGGCAATGGCACATGGGGATGATGGCGCTGGCTGCGGGACATGATGATGGTGGCAATAGCACATGGGGCTGATAAATAGAAATATTGTTTTCATAAAGCAATTTTAGCAATGTCTTAGTTTAAGGTTTTTCTTATTAGAGTAGAGTTTCCTGCAGCCCTAGATGTCATCAAAATATAAAACACGTAATCACCAGTCCACAAATGATTGCGCTGCGAGTCCGATGGGTGTTGCGGGATCAAATACACTTTCACAATTTATACATACACAAGTTCGAACCGCGCATAGGAATAGATGATCCCAAAAAAGCAGTTTTTTCTTTTCCCTTCGGAAAGAGACCAGAGGTCTGCAGATATCCTGCAACTTGTAAAAAGGAAACTAATAGTGAAATACCGTAGGGCTACACAAACCCTAATTGCAGGCGTATAGAAATATCATCTGCAACTCTGTTTGTTCCCGGCATTTATATTATCGCTTCCGCACTTGCATGCAGGGGTCAGCCACGGACGTTACAACACCAAGCACCGAAGGGAAGTATTGCTGTCTCCAATCCTTCTTTTACTCAAAGGTTTCTGTAAACACAAGCCGCTCCCACCATAGTGAAGCTCCGGTATCTTTATAAAAGTTTTATTTTGTATATACTTACAAACATCTTCTTTTAAAAAAGCATTAAAACAATCCCAGCGTTTTTTCTCCTGCCCGACCCAGGTTTCGCTCCTCAAGTCGTCAGGGCATACGTCATCTTACCCTCCCTTCCCTTTTATTCGATAGCCTAAAGCTCCTAGCACACCTGTTGTGCTCCTCAAACACCTCCTCTTTTCTTTTGCATACACTTACACTGATTCGTGTCTGCCATCTCGGTGAAAGAAACGCAAGACTCTCAGTCCTTGTTCACATAGAGCTTCTTACGCTCCCAACTCTTAAAATTAATTTAAAACGGCTTGTAGATCATAATCTACATTTAGACCCCATGATTGCAACATTCCTAGTTCATATATCCATTTACTCTCGTTTTTATTAATTTTTTCTAAAAAACTTCCTCCTCTCCAATGACTTTTAACTAATTCTACTCCCATAAATTTCAATCCTTCTGGGTTCTTATGGTGACATTTTTTATAGTGCACAGAGAGTCCATGACTCTCAAGCCCCTTCTTAATATTTCTTATGTGCTCCTGCACCCGAACTTTCAGGGGTCTCATGGTACAGCCTACATCCTGGAGGCCACATGGGCACTCAAGTACCTAAACGACCCCTTTACTATAACAGGACATCTCTCCAACTACTTCTAATTGTTTTTTCTTCACAATGCTACATATCTTAGTATTACTTTGTAATCTTTCAGTTCTCTTTCGATTTTTACAGGCACTACAGAAACCACACCAATTAAAACTATTTTTACTTTTCTCCTCAGGCTGTATGGCACTATGTACTAGCTTATTTTGTAGATTCGGTGCTCTTTTATATATGACCATCGGTTGTTCAGGGATCACAGGTCCAAGCACTGGGTCATTTTTCAGGATAGACCAATTTTTTTTTATTGCGTTTTTTAATTCTCCGGAACATTGTGTGTACTGCGTTATAAGGGAAAGACGAAAATCTA
>CM065591.1:494574853-494664853 GCA_033119425.1 Bufotes viridis | reverse complement strand
GGCCGCCTGGTCAAGCAGAGTGCCGCCCGTGAAGCAGAGGCTGCCCGTAGCAGAGGTCGCCCCGTGAAGCAGAGGTCAGCCCGTGAAGCAGAGCCACCCCTCATTTATTTTATCTATCTATCTATCTCCAGTCTATCACAGTCAATAATCTAGCTATGATAATTCTAGAAATCTCATCTATTTATCGCTGCATATGCTATCGTAGGTGTCCATCTCCGAGGTCCCGAGCGCACAATTGTGTCTACGTTGTATCTATCAAAAACAAATATCGTATCCCATGCAGTTCTATGACTATCTGCATCTATTGTCATTGTTTATCCATACTAGTGCGTTGCCTATCTATCTATTTCTCTCTATGATGTATCTGAATTCTTCTGATCTGTCTATCTCATCATGTGTATCTATCTAATCAATATCTATCGTATCTATCTATGACAGGATCAAAAATAAGAATATTTGGAGTTTCTTGTATCTATCATATTTCCTATGACTTCAGCTGTCGTATTTATGCTCAATAATACATCTAAAAATCACATGAGCGAAAAACCTCTCCCAATATTATATGCAACAGCGCAGAAAACACCGCTATCTAACTATCTCATCATATCTATTTATCTGTCTCATTCTATCTGTCTATCTATCTCATTATTCTATCTATCTATCTATCTCATCTAATCTATCTATTATCTATCTATCTATATATCTCATTATTTTATCTATCTATCTCTCATTAATCTATCTATCTATCTATCTATCTATCTCATCTATCTTTATCTATCTATCTATCTATCTATCTATCTATCTATCTATCTATTATCATCTATCTATCTATCTATCTATCTATCTATCTATCTCATTATTCTATCTATCTATCTATCTCATTAATCTATCTATTATCTATCTATCTATATATCTCATTTTTTATCTATCTATCTATCTATCTATCTCTCATTAATCTATCTATCTATCTATCTATCTCATTATTTTATCTATCTATCTATCTATCTATCTATCTCATTATTTTATCTATCTATTATCTATCTATCTATATATCTCAATTTTTTATCTATCTATCTATCTATCTATCTCATTATTTTATCTATCTATCTATCTATCTATCTATCTATCTATCTATTCTATCTATCTATCATTATTTCTATCTATCTATCTATCTATCTATCTATCTATCTCATTATTCTATCTATCTATCTATCTATCTATCTATCTATCTCATTATTTTATCTATCTATCTATCTATCTCTCATTAATCTATCTATCTATCTATCTATCTCATTATTTTATCTATCTATCTATCTATCTATCTATCTATCTCATTATTCTATCTATCTATCTATCTATCTATCTATCTATCTATCTATTATCTATCTATCTATCTATCTATCTATCTATCTATCTATCTATCTATTTATCTATCTCATTATTTTATCTATCTATCTATCTATCTCATTATTCTATCTATCTATCTATCTATCTATCTATCTATCTATCTATCTATCTCATTATTCTATCTATCTATCTATCTATCTATCTCTCTCTCTCTCTCTCTCTCATTAATCTATCTATCTATCTATCTATCTCATTATTCTATCTATCTATCTATCTATCTATCTCATTATTCTATCTATCTATCTATCTATCTATCTATCTATCTATCTCATTATTCTATCTATCTATCTATCTATCTATCTATCTATCTATCTATCTATCTATCTCATCATTTTATCTATCTATCTATCTACAGTATCTATCTATCTATCTATCTATCTATCTATCTATCTCATTATTTTATCTATCTATCTATCTATCTATTATCTATCTATCTATCTATCTATCTATCTATCTATCTATCTCATTGTTTTATCTATCTATCTATCTATCTCTCATTAATCTATCTATCTATCTATCTATCTATCTATCTATCTATCTATCTATCTATCTCATTATTTTATCTATCTATCTATCTATCTATCTATCTATCTATCTATCTATCTCTCATTAATCTATCTATCTATCTATCTATCTATCTATCTATCTCATATCTATCTATCTATCTTATTATTATCTAGTAAATATGTTGGGTGTGAATTCAGCCTCAGGGTATGTTCACACATAGCAGCCAATTGTCTGTCCCAGAATTGTGAGCAGAAAACCTGCAGCATTTTTCAGGACTAGCAATGTAAATGAGCTTTTACCATTTTTCACCCGATGTGGAAAAGATAAGCAGCAGAGGCCGCCCCGTGATGCAGAGGCCGCCCCGTGAAGCAGAGGCCGCCCCGTGATGCAGAGGCCGCCCCGTGAAGCAGAGGCCGCCCCGTGAAGCAGAGGCCGCCCCGTGAAGCAGAGGCCGCCCCGTGAAGCAGAGGCCGCCCCGTGATGCAGAGGCCGCCCCGTGAAGCAGAGGCCGCCCGTGGAGGCAGAGGCCGCCCGTGAAGCAGAGGCCGCCCGTGAAGCAGAGGCCGCCCCGTGATGCAGAGGCAGCCCCGTGATGCAGAGGCCGCCCCGTGAAGCAGAGGCCGCCCCGTGAAGCAGAGGCCGCCCCGTGAAGCAGAGGCCGCCCCGTGAAGCAGAGGCCGCCCCGTGAAGCAGAGGCCGCCCCGTGAAGCAGAGGCCGCCCCGTGAAGCAGAGGCCGCCCGTGAAGCAGAGGCCACCCCTCATTTATTGTGGCTTTTCATCCTTTCCAGTCAAATCACAGCAAAATCAGCAATGAAATCTGCTAGAAAATCGCACTATTTGGCGCTGCAATGTTTCGGCGAGGTGTGGCCATTCTCCGAGGATCCCGGCGCACAATTGTGTCTGGCGTTGTACAAGTAAAAAAACAAAAATCGGAATAATTCCATGCAGTTTTTTGACTACTTGCATTTTTGTCGTTTTTTTATCCATACAGTGCGTTTGCCCATTGGCGTTTTTCTCCTATGATGTGATGTGAAATTCCTGCAGAACCGCCGAGCGCTCCAGCAAGCGGTGTATTTAAAAAAAAATGAATAAAAATGAATATAAATGACAGGATCAAAAAAAAAAAAATATTTGAGTTTCCTGTACTTCATATTTCCTGTAGACCCCGGCTGTCGTTTTTACAGCGAAAATACACTAAAAAACACATGAGCGCAAAAAACCCTCCCAAAAAAAAAAATGCAACAGCGCAGAAAAACACCGCTAAAAACACCCTCCGCAAAAAAAAACGGAAGTTACTCTGTGTGCTTTCCGTTTCCATATGTCTGTATTTCCATTCCGCAAAAAAATAGAACATGTCCTATTATTGTCCGCATAGGACGGCTCTATTAGGGGCCAGCTGTTCCGTTCCGCAAAATACGGAATGCACACGGACGTCATCCGTTATTTTTTGCGGATCCGTTTTTTGCAGACCGCAAAATACATACGGTCGTGTGCGTGAGGCCTTAGACCGATGCCGTCCTATCAGTCAGAAACCAGAGGAGTGGATCCAAAACATAGGAGATATACCAGCCCGTCCTCCGTACTTTTCCGTTTTGTGTTCACCCCCGGCTGTGGCCCCAAAAAACTTGCGTTGAGCGCGAATATTTGAATTGCGAATTTTAATCGCGAATATCGCCATTTTCAGAATTTGCGAATATTTAGAATATAGTGCTGTATATTCGTATTCGTGAATAGTGTTGATCTCGAATATTCTAATTGCGAATTTATGGCGAATATTCGAATTGCAAATTTAAATCGCAGATATCGCCACTTCGAGAACTTGGGAATATTTAGAATATAGTGCTATATATTCGTATTCGCGAATGGTGTTGATCTCGAATATTCTAATTGTGAATTTATCGCGAATATCGCCACTTAGCAGCATCCCTAGCAACCAATAGGAAAGTTGCCTACCGCTGAGTGTTGATCGCGAATATTCTAATTGCAAATTTATATCGCAAATATATTACATTGACGATTTTCGCAATCAAGTAAATAACGACTGGAGATCACGAATTATCGAATTTGCGAATCTATGGCGAATATTCGGCCAAAAATTCGCGAAATATCACAAATTTGAATACTGCCTAGGCCGCTCAACACAAAAAAAAACTGCATCAAAAACAGCCAGTGTGGATCCAGCCTAAGGCCTCATGCACACGACAGTATTTTGCGGACCGTATACTGTCCGTTTTTTCAGTTGAGTATACTGACAGTATACTGAACCATTCACTTCAATGGGACCGCAAAAAATACTGAAGTGTCTCTGTATGCCTTCCGTTTTTCTGTTTTTCCGTTCCGTTTAAATATAGAACATGTCCTATTCTTGTCCGCAAATCACGTTCAGTGGCTCCATTCAAGTCAATGGGTCCGCAAAAAAAACGGAAAGCATACGGAAAGGCATCCGTGTGTCTTCCGTATCCGTTCCGTTTTTGCTGAACAATCTACTGAAAATTTTAAGACCAGCCTAATTTTTATTATGGAATTACTGTATACTGTATATGCCATACGGAAAAACGGAACGGAAAAACGGAACCGAAACGGAAACACAACGGAAGCAAAAAAACTGAAAAACGGACCCGTTAAAAACGGACCGCAAAACACTGAAAATGCCATACGTTCGTGTGCAAGAAGCCTTAAAGGATCCTAAAAGATATCTTCAGATGATTGTAAAAGCTTCCGGAACACGGTGGATAATTCCTCTTCTCATCATTATTATTAGGCCTCATGCACACGACCGTTGTTTGATTCCGTGTCCGTTGCTCCGTTTTTCGTGATTTTCTGCGGACCCATTGGTTTTCAATGGGTCCGTGGAAACCTCGGCAAATGCACCATTTGTCCTCCGCGTCCGTGGTCCGTGATTCCAGTCCGTCAAAAAAATATAACCTGTACTATTCTTGTCCGTGAAAAATAGTTCACGGACCCATTCAAGTCAATGGGTCCGTGAAAAAATGCGAGATGGCCATCCGTGTGTCATCCGCGTTCCGTGTCCGTTTTTTTTTGCGGATCCCTTGGCAGGCACTTGGGAAAAATTGTCAGCCTGTCTTTTGGTAAAATCTTTTGGGTCATGTCCGCTAAAAAAAACGGAAGACGCACGGAAACACAACGGAAGGCAAAACGGACACGGATCACTGAACAACGGAACCCCTTTTTGCGGACAGCATAAAAAAACGGTCGTGTGCATGAGGCCTTACTTTGTATTTTTATTTTATTTAAATTATTTAGCATTTTTTAATCACTTATTTTTTTACTCTTTTTTTAGACTATACATTTTTACTATACTATATAATGCTGTATATTTTTTTAATATTTTTTATTTTTAGACTGTTTGTTTTACTATTTCTGTTATTCATATTACTATTTTACTATTACGTTATCCATACTTTTTATATAATTTTAGACCATACCAATTGTTCTTTTTTTCCCCAAAAACATGTTTCCATCCTATAATAAAATCAATATGAATGGTCCCATAGCCTGATACTGTAACAATATTCATCTTTGGCTTTTAAAGGGGCAGTACAGTTTGTGTAGAGAGTATACATCCAGGGGTGCACCTGGCCTTTCCTGCTGCCCGAGCCTAAAACTGAAATGGCCCCCCACCCCCCAAAGGCCATGTCCCTTCCGCCGCCCCCCTCTTGCCTCACCTGGCCTCCTTGGTGGAGCCCATCAGTCGAGGGGTGGATATGGATTGCGATTCGGATTATCAGTGTCCTTATGACAAGCCTGCCGAGGCACAGGACAAGCAGTGTTATCATGGGGGCATCGGGCGTGTGACTTCAAGCACAGTAATGTAGATGCCATTTATTTTCACGTGAGCATGAGAAATAGGGGCGTGGTCCCTTTAAAAAATTCCAAGTGTGCGTGTAAGTTCTTAAAGGGACCACACATCAATAATGTTCCTATTTTTAGGGCTGAGTCAGGGAGAGATAGTGATTTGTCCAAGGTCATCAGGAGCTGACACTTAAGTGGCGGTCTATTAAAAAGGAATCAACATAAGTACACGATCCACTAAAAAGGCATCACTGCCTGTCAGGGAGGGAGTGCAGACACCGCAGGGGGAGCGGAGACCAACAGGAACAATCGCGCGCTGACACTGACTGATAAAGCTGCACTAAAAAAGTTTAAAAAAATTGAAAAAATGTGATATTTAATAAAGTATCTAAATGTAAATGCGATTATCATGCCCATTGGGGTTGCTGCCCAGCCCTGGGTGCAAATAACCCCAAATGACCTTCTAGTATTGCCTCCTAGGTGTCAGTGATCACCGTAGCTCTCGCATTTTATTCATGTACCAGGAAGATGAGGATGAACAGGGTCCTTTTGAATTTCTGGCATAACTCTGGTCGCAAGATTGAACGATAGAAGAGAATAATTTAAAGGAATGAGAATGTGCTTACCTTAGACCATAGGGAAACGCGTTTCAAAGCCAAGTCAGACCCCGAAACGCGTCTCTTGTGCCGCTTTCAGTCAGTCGGCGACCTTTGTATTTTGCAAAAGGCAACAAAGTGTCTCCTGGTAGAAAAAAAAAAAAAACGTATTACCGGTTAATGATTTGCATTTACATCTGAACAGCGTACAGGCACAAAACATGAGCCAGGAGGGGAGCTGCATACACGTTACATGCCATACAGGGCTTATGAAACGCGTGGGCGGTGGTAGATTGGACAATATGGATGTAGTATTACTGGGCTATATCTATATAGGAGTAGCAAAGCTGAATGTGTTAAGGCCTCTTTCACACTTGCGTTCTGAGGATCCGGCAGGCACTTCCGTCCCGCCGGATCCGTCAGAACACAAGTCGCCTGAAAGCATTAGAAGACTGATCAGGATCCTGATCAGTCTTAGAAATGCTTTCAGGTTACTATGGCAGCTAGGATGCTATTAAAGTCCTGGTTGCCATAGTAGTAGTGGGGAGCGGGGGAGCAGTATACTTACAGTCTGTGCGGCTCCCGGGGCGCTCCTTAATGACGTCAGAGCGCCCCATGCCCATGGATCACGTGATCCATGCGTGTGGGGCGCCCTGACGTCCCTCTGGAGCGCCCCGGGAGCCGCACGGAAGGTAAGTATACTGCTCCCCCGCTCCCCACTACACTTTACCATGGCAACCAGGACTTTAGCGTCCTGGCTGCCATGGTAACCATTGTGAAAAAGCTAAACGTCGAATCCGGATTTCTCTCCATTCAGAATGCATGGGGATGATCCTGATCAGGATTTTTCCGGCATAGAGCCCCGACGACGGATCTCTATGCCGGGAAACAAAAACGCCAGTGTGAAAGAGCCCTTAGTGAACTGTTTAAACTAAGGAGAATCACATCAGCATGGACTGCACTAAGTGACAAACTCAGCTCTGCTGCCTTGGAAAACCTAGCTCCACTACATCAGTTGGCTAGTTACTAGCTAAAAGGTGTGATTTTTTTCGGTTTTGGTCACTGACTAAAACACTAGAATCACGGCAGTCGCAGCAGCGCCACCTATAGGCCCCAGAAGAAACATGCCAAGATAAAGGAGAAGCAGATTAAAAAATATAAATAAATGAAGCTAATGAAAGGTGGGTGCTTTTTAATATGTCCACAGAGCACAGATCATTTGACTAACCTGTGGGGTGCAGAGTCTGACACCTCATTTGCATGGTGTGTCAGTCTGCACTGTAGCTGTAGCATGCTATTCATGCACCAGGAAATGTTTCTTTTTTTATGAATAACCAATAACCACCCAGCTTTTCCAGATTCCTGAATCTGCCTGGTGATGCAGCATTACGTCCGAGCCGGGTTTCATGCGTTTAGGAAAGCTGGGTGATAGAAGAGGGACTTTTATCCCTCCTGCCATGACTGCGAATCGGCAAGAACTCTGGGTCAGTCCGGCACTTTTGGGTCGCCTTCTGAAAATCTGCACGTTCCCTCTCTCCAGGCTGCTCTGTGGGGAGGCTCAGTGATGAGAGGGGTGATGGGGCTCAGAACCAATCAGATCGCTCCTCCTCCCCTCTCACAGACGCAGGGATAAAGAGAAACTGCAGCTGCATCCCCCTCCTGTCTTTTATTTGATGTATTACACTAGATGGACTTTTTGGTGACCTAGAAGGTTTCAGAAATCACTTCCCACTAATAACATAGTCTCATAAATAGGTGTACCCAGGGGCGTAGCTATAGGGGATGCAGAGGTAGCAGTCGCTACCGGGCCCAGGAGCCTGAGGGGGCCCAAAGACACTTGTGCTGGATAAGAAGACACACAAAGCACTGAGGGAAGGGGCCCAAGCTGAACTCTTCCACCAGGGCCCATGAGCCTTTAGCTACTCCCCTGGGTGTACCTGTACTGGTACTCCTCGTGGTGCTTTCATGGGTAGCCTATCTCAAGTGTTACATCAGTGGGCTATGCCCGTCACCGTCCCGCACTCCCGGAAAGGCACGGTCTCCGCTTCACTCACCGATCATCTTCTTCCAGCTGGAGCCTTCTGTTTCTCAACAGGTTGCAGCCTTCCTGTCCTCTGCCCGTAGGGTTGTGCGCTCTTCTTGGCTCTTAAAGGGCCAGCAAGCACTCTAATTCACAACAGCCAATTGATACTTAAGGCACCTTCACCTATGGGAGGGTGACTGAGCAACAGGTTTATAGCTTATTAGTTTCCATGAAAGGTTTGCTATATTCGTCTGTCTGCCAGTGTACCGGACTCTGCCTGATTACAGGATTATGTTGGTCCGCTGCCTGACCTCCGTATTGACCCTTCTCTGCTTGCCCTGACCTCAGACTGTTTACCGTATTGCTTGCACTCTGCCTGCCTTGACCTTGTCCTTTCTCTGACTATGATTTTGCTTGACCCCTTGGTGCCCTGCTCTAGTGTCTCTGACCCCCACGGGTCAGCTGTGAACCACTTCAGGAGATAGAAGCCTGGTGGTTCCCCTGCAGCGAAGTCCATTGAAGGTCTACTATATTCGTTTGTCTGCCAGTGTACCAGCCTGTGCTCGACTACAGGATTATGGTGGTCCGCTGCCTGGCCTTCGTATTGACCCTTCTCTGCTTGCCCTGACCTCAGACTGTTTACCGTATTGCTTGTACTCTGCCTGCCTTGACCTTGTCCTTTCTCTGACTATGATTTTGCTTGACCTCTTGGGCCCTGCTCTAGTGTCTCTGACCCCCACGGGTCAGCTGTGAACCACTCAGGAGGTAGAAGCCTGGTGGTTCCCCAGCGAAGTCCATTAAGGCCTGTATTCGTTTGTCGCCATGGTGCCTGCTCTAGTGTCTCTGACCCCCACGGGTCAGCTGTGAACCACTCCAGGAGGTAGAAGCCTGGTGGTTCCCCTGCAGCGAAGTCCATTAAAGGTCTGCTATATTCGTTTGTCGGCCAGTGTACCAGCCTCTGCTCGACTACAGGATTATGGTGGTCCGCTGCCTGACCTCCGTATTGACCCTTCGCTGCTTGCCCTGACCTCAGACTGTTTACCATATTGCTTGTACTCTGCCTGCCTTGACCCTGTCCTTTCTCTGACTATGATTTTGCTTGACCTCTTGGTGCCCTGCTCTAGTGTCTCTGACCCCCACGAGGTCAGCTGTGAACCACTCCAGGAGGTAGAAGCCTGGTGGTTCCCCTGCAGCGAAGTCCATTGAAGGTCTACTATATTCGTTTGTCTGCCAGTGTACCAGCCTCTGCTCGATTACAAGATTATGGTGGTCTGCTGCCTGACCTCCGTATTGACCCTTCTCTGCTTGCCCTGACCTCAGACTGTTTACCGTATTGCTTGTACTCTGCCTGCTTTGACCTTGTCCTTTCTCTGACTATGATTTTGCTTGACCTCTTGGTGCCCTGCTCTAGTGTCTCTGACCCCCACGGGTCAGCTGTGAACCACTCCAGGAGATAGAAGCGTGGTGGTTCCCCTGCAGCGAAGTCCATTAAAGGTGTACTATATTCGTTTGTCTGCCAGTGTACCAGCCTCTGCTCGACTACAGGATTATGGTGGTCTGCTGCCTGACCTCCGTATTGACCCTTCTCTGCTTGCCCTGACCTCAGACTGTTTACCATATTGCTTGCACTCTGCCTGCCTTGACCTTGTCCTTTCTCTGACTATGATTCTGCTTGACCTCTTGGAGCCCTGCTCTAGGGTCTCTGACCCCCACGGGTCATCTGTGAACCACAGAGGGACTACTCCAGGAGGTAGAAGCCTGGTGGTTCCCCTGCAGCAAAGTCCAAATCCCCGTATAGGGGTTGATGGCTGAATAAAAGAGGACTTCCCGGATAATGCCCTTAGGATTAGCCCCAAGACAAATCTGTTGGTTGACACAGTGTTTCCGCACCGTCACATCCGGAATGTCCTATCTTCTGGTTGGGCCCTTTAGCCTTGTCATTGATCTTGATTTCTCTGATTACCTCCATCCATCTCATAGCTATAGCTCATTGTGAGGGCGGATCAGTGATACTATATGTGAGTAATATCTCTTTACACATTGTCAGATCTTTTCATGACCCTTGTATATGGGCCTGGACTACCTGTGGGCTGTAGGACGCCACAAAAGCAATATTTGATCCTGGACACCGTCTGTCACAGCAGGGACAGAGTTATAAACCATTGCCTGGGTCACTTACTTACAACAAAAAAAAGTCTTTTTATCTTTATGACTTGTTACAATGTAACACAAGTATTTCCTATGTGGTCACATGTCATCTGCATCGGGGTCTGTGTCATCTGCATCGGCGCTGAGCTCCATGGAACGTGATTGCATCGGGGGCTGTAGAAAATTTCCAGAACGTCATTGAGAATACTTGAGAATGACTTATTCACTGGAGATTAGGAAGAAGAGCTGTGCTTAGAAAAATGCAACTATCCCTGGAGATTACCGCATTGATTAAAAATGTACTTCTCTTCCTTCTCTAGTGTCCCACAATATCATGTACTGCAGCATCATCATAAGACTTCTAGTACAGCTGTTCATCCTGAGTGGCCTGAGTCGTGAATAGAATGCGAGAGGTGAGCTACGGTGAAGACTAACACACAAGCAGAGCCATAGGTGAGAGGGAGTCATCTGCTTTACTCTACAGATTCCTATGGGCTCCACCAGTAGGCCCTTGGATCTGCTTTGCCGCATGCTGGTGCCATCCCTCAGCAGAAAGCTGAATTGCAACACTGCATGTTTCAT
The DNA here is from genome assembly GCA_033119425.1 of Bufotes viridis. Lineage (NCBI taxonomy): Eukaryota > Metazoa > Chordata > Amphibia > Anura > Bufonidae > Bufotes > Bufotes viridis. The sequence continues at coordinate 494,653,776 of CM065591.1, read as the reverse complement.
CTTCTCATCTAGACAGAAGTTTACTCCTATGGCTGTGATGGTTGAAACCTGCTGCAACAGGCTCTGCAGATCATTCCCCTTCTGAAATACTTTGTGCTGCGGGGAGACCTTGTTCCTTCCACTATATGACTCCTAACCATTCACCTCCCATCCGTCTCCGTTCTCCTACTGACATCAGGAGGGGAATGTCCCCGTCACATGCAGTCCTGTCCTCACAGTAGTATACAGGTCACTACCGCCCCAACAAGGTCAGATCAGAAAAATGATCATTCTGAAATACTCTGTGCTGCCAAGAGCAACCTGCATCTTCTGCTATCTGTCAACTTTGTCTGGCAGTTTTCACCATTGCCCTCTTCATCGACAAAGCCCCAGTCCCATGTTTTACACATAAACTCCCCCTAACATCAGTAACCTCTGCTAAAATACTCTGTACTACTGGGACGAAAGTGCATTTTCCACTCTCTCAACTGGACCTCATGATTTTCTCTATCCTTATGTCCTGATAAAACCTTTGTCACAAGTTCCAGACATCAACACATGTGCAGTGACCCAGTGGATCACTGTGAAAGAAGCTAATTTGGTGCTGAATGGTTAATGTATTGTGTTATGCACTGTGTAATCCCACATGGCTGAATATGGGCAAGCAAATAGTTAACATCTGGCAGCCTTCAGGTATACTTGACAGAGGGATGTGCCGGCCGTTCCACTGTCTGGTTAGTTTTGACTAGGTTAGACTATAGTCTGGTTCGGGCTGTGGATGAGACTATAGCTTGTAAATTAGGCAGAAGCTGATTTTCTCCGGGAAAAACACCATTCCTGTGGAGTGAGGAGCTACCAGAGCAAAATCAATTATGCTAGAAGCAGAAGAGACATCTGCAGACTGTTCAGAATCACAAGGAACTGAGCATGATAGAAAAGATAACACTCGTTTATGGCTATGGACTTTGCTGCTTGTGGAGAGGGTACATCGCTTTGACGCCCCCCACCACATTTATATAATAGATTGGCCATCCGTTTGAAGACCTGCACCCCCACTGTGGGAACTGCACGCCTGTGGTCAATTTGGGAAGATTGCAAAGTGTTTAGAGAGAGACTCAAGGACTACTACTGCCATCATTGCTGCTGCCTATACACAGCCAATGGGAAAAGTAAGCTCTGTAAAATAATTAAGGCTACTTTCACACTCGCGTTTTGGCTTTCTGTTTCTGAGATCCGTCCAGGGCTCTTACAAGCGGTCCAAAACGGATCAGTTTGCATTATAATGTATTCTGAATGGAAAAGGATCCTCAGAATGCATCAGTTTGGCTTTATTCCGCCTCCATTCCGCTTTGGAGGCTGACACCCAAACGCCGCTTGCAGCGTTTTGGTGTCCGTCTGACGAAACTGAGACAAACGTTTTCTTTTGTGCCATATTGTGTCAGAGAAAACGGATCCGTTCCCATTGACTTACATTGTGTGTCAGGACGGATCCGTTTCCTCTGACACAATATGGCACAAAAGAAAACGGATCCGCCTCCCATTGACTTTCAGTGGTGTTTAAGACGGATACATTTTGGCTATGTTAAAGATAATACAAACAGGTCCGCGAGTGTGACAGTAGCCTAAACTGTGCCTGGTCTTTACCTCCACCATCCACCAGGCCCTGCTCCTAACCTCCTGCCTTTCACCCTACCAAACATCCACCATCAAGTGCACCCCACCTACACCAGGCAAGAGCACAGGGAGTTCCCCAAGGGAAGAAGGTGTGCGCCTTCCATTCACTGCACAGCCTAGGGAGAGCCAGCGTGAGGACTGCCACCGTGAACTGTGGGTATTATAACCACTATCATAGCGGCTACCACTCCTCCCATCCTCTCCTCCAGGTTGCTGCACATGATTGGACAGATCAATGGCTTTTGCATGCTCAGTGGACTCTCCTGAAATATTCTGTGCTGCAGGGAGGACCATACACCTTTCGCTGTCTGTCAACTGGACCTGACACTTTTCTCCATTCTATGCTTCACATGACGTGAAAAATCCCCAGTCCCACAGTCCAAACATCTACACATGGGAAGACAGGTCGCCGCCACCCCCTACAAAATCAGCACACCTTTCTCCTGAAATACTCTGTGCTGCTACACCCTGCACTGTGTAAGTCTCAGTATCTGACCTCCCGGTGGCTCTGTTCTCCTCACCTTCTAAGCAGTCTGTCCTCATCAGAGTGGACATATCAGTGGCCACCGTCATGTCCAGCACTTTCAGTCATGACGCTGATGATTCGCATTTTACAGAAGAAAACCTGAAAAGCGTCCAGACATCTGTGGAGAAATCCAGTGTCAGCCTCAGGTTGTGTCAGTTTGTGATATATAGATGTAATCATACGGAATCACACCTTGGACAATATAACATTTATTACCGTTTTACCCCAAACGTCTTACGAGATGCGTGCTTCCCATTATGTCCACGGCACTCTACATGTCGTGCCATAAATTCTACCGTCTTATCTGGGGGAACCATTCGGACATCTTCTTGATGCATATATACCAATTATCCGGACGCACATTTTAAACATCTGCTGGATTCCTGCAGGTTCTTCCATCGTAATTGTGACTTTACCATGCGCCAAAATTTTAATATTGGAAAAGTCGTAAATTCACACGTAGCGGTCTCCGTAGTTCAGAAGAAGCAAAACCAAGTTTTTTCCTGATAATTCAATTAAACATTGATTTTGTCCATACGGCAAGTGTACAATGTCTTCCAAATGTTCCACTGTTGGATGTTTGGCTCTAGAACTAATGCACATCTGAGAAGTTTCTGGGCCCTGATGCCAAATCTCTAACAGGACCCCCACCCGACCATTGCTAATGATGTCCTCTTAGGTGTCCAAAGGACGTCTGGGTGCCTTCAAGAGTCAAGGTCTGATTGCTCCCCCATAGTCGCAGAGTACCGATTCATGTCATGGCTAGGGTGTATCCACATGTCATATTTTTGGTTCATGTATTTGCCAAAATTAGAAGCAAATTTTACCCACAAAGGAGAGTAGAGAGAAAGGCAAAAATGAACATGGCCACTCCATGGAGGTTGTCAAAGCCACCATAACCCCTTCTTGGGAGGACTAGGCGCTTGTTTCTGTTCCCTTACCTTTGTCGAAAGATGACACAAGAAAGATGGGACAGTCATTGCCCTTGTTTTCCAAAACAACAGGCGAGGTGAGATCGAACCACCCATGGAGACAAGGACTGGGGTCGACCTGTGCTGGGTGTGTGCATGTCTTTAGTGGGTAAGACATGTTTCCTGAGCAGCAGGTTATTTTTTTAAGATACAGTAGGAGGACACGGTTAGGGCCTTTTACTTTCCTTTTTTTATCCTGTAAGTGATGTGTCCTTAATTTTCACCCCAAAGCCATTTGAGCTGCCAAGAAATCGGGTGCCCCATGGTGATAATTTCAGTCCAGGGCTATTCCCGACTTCTTAGTTCTTGAAGACCTTCCAGAGCGTCTTTGTTTCTTCTTTACTTGTCCTACTTAGTACATTTCATTTAGAAGACGTCACTAAGGCTAAAGTTATGGGGAAATCCTTGAACGAGACCTTCTTGACCACTGGTTATCTATAAGACTTAAGGTGGCCATATTCCGTAGATGAATGTTGGCTTGACGGGTTGATTTCGGATGCCAAGTCAAGAGTGCATGTGTGTGGGGGGTCATTAGGAATAGCTCTTGGCCAAACATGACAGCTTTCTAAAGTTTATGGCCACCGTTTCCAGCACTTGTCCAGAAGGTACCAAACAGGCGAATAAAATGGTTTTCAACTAGACATCGCAAACATTTTTAAATATTTTTGGTTGCATAGACTACTAGTTAGGTTAGGTCAACTAGTCCTACTCAAGTTTAAGAGGGAATGGACATTTCCTAAATATATCTTGCGGGAATAGTCACTGTGCGTGACATTCTGATAAGATTATCAGCTGTCCACATACTTTGCTCTTTACTTGTAATGGAAGTTGTGATGTGACGTGTCTGTACAATCTACTAACTGCAGGGAACTCAATTTTGACTCTTGCTAACCAAATACCACTTCTCTGTGTCTTGTCTTCTGTTTGGATCTCCTCAATGAATCCTGTGGTTGTCTCAATCAATCCAATGTAAATTTCTCTTCTTGGGTGTTAAATTGAGGTTCCTAGGGCCCAGTAGGATATATTATCAGTAAGGTCTAATAGGTTATTTGTGATTCATCCCACAAGAAATAGGTCCTAATGGCAAGAGATTCGTAGATTCTCTACAGCATCAGGTGTGTGGAGTCTTAGGGATCTCCCTGTTCTTCACCCTTCTTCAACACACAAAAGAAGCATAGACTTTCCTGACTGAATCCCCAGGTCTCGGTCCCCAGCATAGTCATTAGCTGGTGGCAGTAGTGGCGATGAAGCAGTAACATAGTCAGAAATGGAGCCAAGGGTCATCAGCAGGTGAGCAGACAGGAAGTGACAAGCCAGAGGAACAGATGGGGGTAGTTAAGAGACAATCAAGGGTCAGGGCCAGAGGTGGAACAAAAGATACCGAGTGAACAAATCCAAGGGCAAGGCAGAAGCGACATCTAGGAACAAGGCCAAGCAAGATCAATCAAAAGTGATATTCGAGAACAAGGACAATCCAAATCAATCAAGAGTGATATTTAGGAACAAGGCCAATGAAGGCCAATCAAGAGTGATATTTGGGTGCAAGGCTGATCATAATATGTCCAGAATGAGATAAAGGATCAGTCGGATTATTTATATGTCAATTAGATTTCAGTTTGATCTGGTCATGGATCATTTGATGGTTTTCCTTGCTCAGCACAATGGTTAGCATCCCAGTGGTTTATTCATGATACTTATAATAATCTTTATTTATATAGTGCCAACATATTCCACAGCGGTTCATGCACGCTTACTTCTGATGGACACAAGATGGAAAGGACATAAAAGAACATAAAAAGGTGATGTTAGAAAACTGTCCACGATGATGGAACCTCTATGCCGCAACCAGTCTCCACTGACTAACCAGGGCAGGTATGGACTTGTTTGAATTCCCAGGTCACGGTCTCTCTTGTAGTCATTGATTGGTCGTTGGTGAGCTGCAGAAACCAAAGGTGAATACCAGGAAGACAGTCGTAGCTGGACAAAGCTTTTCAAGTCATAGTTGGATCCGTTACGAAGCCAATTTTGATGAAAGAAAGTTCATTGCCATATTCTGGTTATACGCTAACCAGACGCTCAGAAGAGGGTTGGCAAGCAATATCCCTTTAAATATGTTCAATGGGTGACAACACTGAGCCATGCCAAGTTGCCATGGTTGAGTTCTGGGAACCAGTGATAAACGGCAGTTGCCAGAAGAGACCAGGAGCATGGGACTGGACCACAGAGAGGTCAGTAAAAATCAACCTTCTTAGCCCACCACTTAGGAATGATTACTGTACCCGTCATGTTAATATCAAATGCAACTGGAATTGTCCTTTAAATGCCAAAAATGTCAGACTCCGTCAGTTCATTCATGGTGGGAGAGTGGGTGAGAGATGATAAAATGCTGTCACTAGCACAATTCATTGTACATCTAGCAGTGCTCAGATCCCCTGCCATGGAATGATGTTACTGGTAATTGTCTCAGACAAAAAAATAAAGATAATGGCGGGCTTAGGAGCGGAGGCATCACTCGCCACTTCTTACAGCAGACAGCACTAATCTCGTCCAGAGAAGCTGTGATTTACAGATTAATGCTGTCTGTTACGTACAGTGGATTGGTGCTGGGAAGGAGGAGGGGGAAATGCTGCCGCCACCATACCAAAAGTATAACAGCATAGCCCAACAACGTGGAACACTCAGAGTATCTCTGGTATACCCACTGCGTTTAGTTTACGGACCTGTAGTACCAACTTCTCCAAAAATGTACATATTGTTATGGAGTACAAGATGAGATCATTAAGTCAATGAGGTAGGATGGAGTTTATGGTCCCAATATGTCAATGAGGGGTAAATTCCAGGGTAGTCCTGGAAGTCAGATCTCGTTTACACTGAGTAGTACCAGGGTCATGCACCGAGTATGGAGGGCACTATATGGGGAAGGCACTTGGCCATTGACAACCATACACCCACCCATACCACCTTTCTATCCGGATTGGCCATAGACCTTACAGGGAAATGTCCCAGTGGGCTGATGCCCTGGGGGCCGCCTGGGCCCTCCGCACGGCCGGCCAGTGGAAGTTCTTGGCGATGTATTTTGTGCTGCTGGCAGTATTTTGTGATGGACTGTGGTATCTGGTTCTGTTGGGGCAGTATAATGTGCTACAATATGGCATTGCTGGCCCTGCCTACTTGTGTTGGACCGACTACAAAACGGGGCCACTTTTAGGATCTTTCCCAGGGCCGCTTTAGGTTCCCAGTCCGCCAGCACTCACATGATATGTCTTTGATGAAGTACCTTTAGGTTGGATAGGCACAGTAATGTCCCTGACCCTTGTTTGGGTTGCATAGCTGCCTCTATGGCAGGAACACCAGTGAGTAGAATGTAAGGTCTTGTATTATGAGGGCCATCATGGGGTAAAGAACGATGGACAGGTGGATGAGACAGAGCAAAGCATGCATGACCAGAGGCAAACGATTATGCCCATGAAACCAGAGTCAATAGCTCATAAAACTCTTAAAGGGGTGTCTCATCTTAGACATTGGTGGCATATTGATAGGATATGCCACCAATGTCAGATAGAAGCGGGTCCCACCTCTGGGACCTGCACCTATCTTCAGAATGGAACCCCCGAAGTGAGCGGAGAGCAGCCGCGAATGCACGAACGCCTTCCATTCATTTCTATGGGGCTTCTGAAAAAGTCGAGCTCCGGCAGCCCATAGAAGTGAATGGAGCGGTGGCGTTGCACGGTGCGCTTTCCATTCATTTCTGCTAGACTTCCAAAAATAGCCGAGCGGCCTCACTTTGGAAATTCCCATAGAAATGAATGGAGAGCATGCCGTGCATGTGTGGTGCGCTCTCCTTCACTTTCGGGGGCCCGTTCTGGAGATAGGTGCAGCTTGCAAAGGGGACATTGGTGGCACATCCTAGAGATGTCAATCAATGTCTCAGATGAGACAACCCCTTTAAAGGCTATGTCCACCCACAAGACAATAAATACGATAATTTATGTAGGGTGAGTAAAATATTACTTCATGTCATCTTCTGTTGGATGGAGTCTCCGTTAATCATTATACTTATATGATTACAGGTCTTTAAGATCTCAGCTTGTGAGCTGAGAAGGAGACTGGGACACCAAGGCTTCAGCCAATGAGAATAGATATAAAGTTTGACACAAATTTTCTAGATTTGTATAACAGATCGTGGAGTCTGGAGGAAAAACTGATGAACTTTGGAAGAAATAAACTTCTCCTACTATGCATTATGGAACAATGTAGGAAAGCCCAAAGCTTTTGTAATCACTCAGGCTTGTAGGTTGAGAAGGAGACTTGGAGGCTTGTAGGTTGAGAAGGAGACTTGGAGACTATGGCTGCAGATACAGTAACAACATTTTTCGTTTTGAATGCTATTGACAGAGTAGCGGCTGTGACAACCTCACAATGCACATATCTCAGACTTGGAGGTGGAGAATATCAGAACAATATACCATTAGGGGTAAATTGTGAAATGATCAGCGGTAAGTACTAAGTTTTCTTCCGTCAAATATCGTTTTAAATTCATATTAGCATGCATAGTATAATACAACATAAGCATAGTATATGCAAACCCTGCCCAGTGTAATGTACAAATGACATTAGAAATGAATGTCTCTGTGTAGTGACATCTTCTGGTCATTGTGTGTATTGCATTTTTGTTCATTTTTGCACGTATAAAGCAGACTTAGGCCTCATTAACACGACCGCATGGCTTTTTCAGTGTTTTGCGGGACGTTTTTATTCATTCAGTTTTTCAGTTTTTTGTTTCCGTTTCGGTTTCGTTTTTACGTTCCGTTTTTCCGTGTGCCATACACAGTAATTACGTAAAAAAAATTGGACTGGGCTAAACATTTTCAATAGATAGTTCCGCAAAAAATGGAACGGATACGGAATACATACGAATGCATTTCCGTATGCGTTCCATTTTTTTTTGCAGATCCATTGACTTGATTGGAGCTACGGCGCGTGATTTGCGGGCAATAATAGAACATGTTCTATCTTTACACGGAACGGAAATACGGAAACGCAATGCACACAGAAACACTTCAGTTTTTTTTTTGCGGAACCATTGAAATGATTGGTTCCGCATACAGAACGCCTAAAAAACGGTCTGTACACTCGCAAAAAAAAGGCGTGAAAGAGGCCCTAGAAGGAGAAACAGTATACATAATATAAAATGCCAAAAGCCAAAGTAATCACTAAGGGCGGGTTCACATTATCGCTATGGAATTCTGTTATAGGTTCCGTTATAAAAGAGTTATTTTAGGACGGAATGCAAAACGGAAGCCGTAAGGCTTGTAGGATGAGAAGATGACTGGGAGACCAAGACTGCAGCTATAGGAGAGATCAAGCTTGTCACACTTTTTTTTATTTTTTTAAAATTTTAGTTGCTCGCAGAGGATATAATATATATATATTCCCAGAATTTTCAGAAGATCAGAACTTAGAATATTAATACTCATTATTTCATTTCTTAGGTTCAGGTTATCCAGTAATAACTTACTTTAAAATGTAGGAGAGAAGAAAGCCCATGGAACATGATGGTGTAATCCTTTAGGCCTCTTTCACACGGGCGTCACGTTTGACGCCCGGATAAGAGGCAGGTGCGTTGCGGAAAATGCGTGAATTTTCCTCGCGTGTGCAAACTTTTGTAATGCGTTTTGCACGCGCGTGAAAAATCGGCATGTTTAGCACCCAGACCCGAACCCGGACTTCATCACTGAAGTCCGGTTTCGGGTTGAGTATTCTGCAGATTTTATTACTTTCCCTTATAGCATGGTTATAAGGGAAAATAATAGCATTCTCAATAAAGAATGCTTAGTAAAATGTGGATTAAGGGGTTAAAAATAAAAAACTTAACTCACCTTATCCACTTGATCGCGTAGTTGGCGAACTCTCTTCTCTCTTCAAGCTTTAGCTGTAGTCTAAGGGACCTGTGATGACGTCACATCACATGGTCCAATCACATGGTCAGTGATACCATGTGATTGGACCATGTGATGTGACGTCACCACAGGTCCTTTAGACTACAGCTAAAGCTTGAAGAGAGAAGAGAGATCGCCAACTACGCGATCAAGTGGATAAGGTGAGTTAAGTTTTTTTATTTTTAACCCCTTAATCCACATTTTACTAAGCATTCTTTATTGAGAATGCTATTATTTCCCCTTATAACCATGTTATAAGGGAAAATAATGAAGATCGGGTCCCGTCTCTTAGCAACCATGCGGGAAAATCGCACTGCATCCGCACTTGCTTGCGGATGCTTGCGATTTTCCCGCAGCCCCATTCACTTCTATGGGGCCTGCATTGCATGAAAAACGCAGAAACTGGAGCATGCTGCGATTTTCACGCAACGCAGAAGTGATGCGTGAAAATCACTGCTCATGTGCACAGCCCCATATAAATGAATGGGTCCGGATTCAGTGCGGGTGCAATGCGTCCTCCTTACGCATTGCACCCGTGCGGAAAACTCGCCCGTGTGAAAGGGGCCTTAGGCTTGTAGGATGAGAAGATGAGTGGGAGGCCGAGACTGTGCCAGAATACACAAGAGAATGCCTCTCCATGCAACACAGACTTGTATTTAGAACATCCCATTTGGTAGGCATGAACAAGATGCCAAAAGAGGTGCAGTTTATGCAAATTTTCATTTCATTTTTGGGGCCGGAATAGAGGCAGGGCTTATTCAGGTCCCACAGTTTGGGAGTCAAGTGTTTTAGGGGTCGGGCTCTTTAAAATGTGTGAGAGAGTAAGGGACTGGACATTACAGCTGGGCTATAATCACCAGTAGAGATTATAACATTCCTTCACACGCTGACTTTAATACAACTTAATCCCTTCCTCCATGAGCTGTAGATCATGGATGCACTTAAGAAAGGTCTGATACTTCATCATCCTGTCCACAGTCCTCGCTGCTCCGGTACACAGACACTCGGCAGTAGAGAAGCCGCTCTTATCCGTCTATTGATAACACTATTACTTTTTTTTTACTTTATATAACTAGAGAAATGAGGACTTACTTTTTCAATTTAAGGCCTCATGCACACACCGTATGTATTTTGCGGGCCGCAAAAAATACGTATGACGTCCGTGTGCATTCCGGAATGGAACGGAACAGCTGGCCCCCAATAGAACAGTCCTATCCTTGTCCGTAATGCAGACAATAATAGGACATGTTCTATTTTTTTGAGGAACGGAATGCACACGGAGTAACTTCCGTTTTTTTTGTGGACCCATTGAAATGAATGGTTCCGTATATGGTTCCCAAAAAAAAACCCGGAACAAACACGGAAAGAAAATGCGTTTCGTGTGCATGAGGCCTAACATAAATATTTTTTTATTCTCCTCACTTTAGAATTTAATACGTTTTTTGGTTTATTTTTTCCTCATTGCAGCTGTACAGGTTCTTGTATTTCGCTAAACAGATTGTACCATTTTGGGACATGAATACTTATTTTTCAATTTTTGTCCCACAGGTGACTGTCAATTTTTGTTTTTAACCTACAATATACTTAAATATACCTGTTAAAGGGGTCTTCTGGGAATGAAATATTGATGACCTATCCTCAGGATGTTATTATTATTATTGTTATTATTATTATTATATTATTGTTATTATTATTATATTATAATTTTTACATGTTGTTATTATTATTATTATATAATATTTGGCGACCGAATCCTGGCACCCTGCCAAACAACTGTTTGAATGGGATGCAGCCGCCCTTCAAAGTAAACCAAGCACAGCGCCATACATTGTATAGTGGCTTTACTTGGTACTGCAGCTCAATCACATTTACTAGGCAACGTGCGGCTCTCCAGCTGTTGCAGAACTAGAACTCCCAGCATGCAAAGCCTGTCTATAGCTATCAGCCTACTGCAGGGCATGGTGGGAGTTGTAGTTTAGCAACAGCTGGAGAGCCGCACGTTGCCCATCACTGTACTAGGCCATGTGACATCACAGATAGAGGAAGAAGCCACAAAGGCCTGGGAGCAGGGGCGTAGCTATAGGGGGTGCAGAGGTAGCAGTCGCTACCGGGCCCAGGAGCCTCAGGGGGCCCAAAGACCCTTGTGCCGCATAAGAAGACACACAAAGCACTAAGGGAAGGGGGACCCAAGCTGAACTCTTGCACCAGGGCCCATGCAGAGGTAGCAGTCGCTACCGGGCCCAGGAGCCTGAGGGGGCCCAAAGAGCCTTGTGCCGCATAAGAAGACACACAAAGCACTGAGGGAAGGGGGGCCCAAGATGAACTCTTGCACCAGGGCCCATGAGCTGTTAGCCCGGCAGTCAGACCTCCACCGATCAGATATTGATGACAGGCCCTGCAGATAGGACATCGATATTTAAGTCTTGGAAACTCCTTTATGGCATACCATTGCAGGACCTTTGGTCCATAGAAATGCCCATCAAGCCACATGGGGCAAGCAATCATTGATACAGTGCCTCAATCAGGTTGGATCGCGGCCCTGAAGGGGTTAACTGGTATGTTTCTCAATGTTCTTAATCCAAGTACCCCCAATGCTATGATGCCTTAAAGTACAGCACAAAAGACAGTAAAAACACCCTCTGATGATGTGGCATGTGCCCCCTTGGGTACACGTACCACAGGTAGAGAACCTAGGCTATGACGGGTGCAGAGGTAGAAGTCACACCCAAGCCCTTGACCCAATGGGCCTCATGTCTTATAGGAATACACCAATATTATAAATGGCAGGTGGGAGTCCCGTTACATATTTTACATTTGGGGCCCAAGGACTTCAAGTTACCCTTCTGACCCCAGCAGAAGTCGTGCTTCTCATAGTAGTGGCATGGGCACAATGGCACAGCCCATGCAATCATGGAAAGGCAAGACCAGGAAAGGGTTAAATTCAGGACTGTGACGTTCCCGTAAAGTAGTCTTTAGGGGTACAGATACTTTCGACACCTATGCTTTAGAGAAAAAGCACAATTTTTGAGGAACTCATTATTTGCATTTTTTATTTGATTTGGGGGTTTTTTCAGCGGGTTCTGTGAGGGGGAGCCAACATTTTTTTTATGTTTTTTTATTAATTTTGTTATTTTCATGCATAGATCTTTCTTCTTATACGGTACATATGTAAATCTGTTTGGCCTCCTGGCAAAATGTACCGTCCTTGCCCAACCCTCCACGGCCATTGTGTTTGACATAAAAAGCAGACATCTATCAAAATCCTGGCACTTCGCACTCTTCATATTTGTTATCTCATTTTTTTTTTCTTTTTGCTATAGATGGTGTTAATGAATGAGTTGTGTATGCAGCTGAGTAAATACGAAGCAGAACTCGGGAGAATACAGCTTTCTTATTAATTATGTGGAGACGTGCAGGTGAAAATGAGGCCGGCGGCAGCCAGTGGACCTCAGATGGCCCAGTAAGGGGGACCACACGTGTGTGCGTAGCGCCAAATTCTCTCATCATGATGAGACTTGTATACCTGGTGCTGACACAAAGACACGACTTTCCCTCCGAGTATTATCACTTCTGACTTACAGAAAAGCTTCGAGGACTGAAAGGGAATTCAGTGTCACTGCAGGCGCTGAACCTCTACATGTTTACTCTTTTAAGAAAAAGAAAGATAAATTAGGCTAGATTTTCCGAATATTTGTTTTTGTAATACATTCTGAGAATGACACATTAAATAAACGTAATATCGGTATATGAATCAGGAATTTATTATATACATGTTTTAAACTTTTTACGTCACTATCTGCATAAAAATAATCCCCGAAGCCTTCATATAATAGAGAGCAGAAAGAAGAGGTCCCTGTTTTCTGCAGATCACTTGTCCGCTTTGCAGTACAGACTGGAACATGATGAGCAGAATCGTTTCATTATCATTAGAGGGGGCAAGTAAAAAGAATGTTTTTTTTTGCAACCTCCTCCTTCCCACATCTGCTTCCCCCCAGGAGTCCTTCTCCCCCAGGCCTACGATGCTCCGCTGGGCACCCTCGATGTCAACATCCAGTTTGACATCGTTGCAGCCAATCCCCTTCCATCGGGGGCGCCATTTGTCATGATGAGCATCGCAGGCCTGGAGGAGAAGGAGCAGGTAGCCAGCACTGGAAACCAGGTAAGTAATCATTCCTTTACCCTGGGTTCAGACCTGAGCGTTCCAAAAACGCGCGTTTTACGCGCGTTTTTGACGCGCGTTTTTTTGCGCGTTTTTGCAAATAGGAAACGCGCGTTCGTACGCGCGTTCTTGTGATTGACTACTGTGGTGTCAATCACAAAGCGCGTCAAACGCCCCCAAAAGAAGCTCAAGTACTTGTTTATGCGTTGGGCGTTTTACAGCGCGTTCAAACGCGCTGTAAAACGCTCAAGTGTGAACCACTCCCATAGGGATGCATTGGTTTTAATCTGTTGAGCGTTTTACAGCGCGTTTGAACGCGCTGTAAAACGCTCAGGTGTGAACCCAGGGTTAGGCTGCATTCACACGAAGCGTGATTTCCGCGCGGGTGCAATGCGTGATGTGAACGCATTGCACCCGCACTGAATCCGGACCCATTCATTTCTATGGGGCTGTGCACATGAGCGTTTTTTTTCACGCATCACTTCTGCAACGCGTGTAAATCGCAGCATGCTCTATCTTATGCGTTTAAAACGCATCCGCAGCCCCATAGAAGTGAATGGGGCTGCGTTAATAACGCATTGCATCCACAAGCAAGTGCGGGTGCGTTGCGTTTTTCACTGATGGTTGCTAGGAGATGTTGTTTGTAAACCTTCAGTTTTTTATCACGCGCGTGAAAAACGCATCAAAACGCATTGCACCCGCGCGGGAAAAACTTAATGACTTCGCCTGTGAAAACGCTCAGTTTTCACTGAACGCATCCGCAACGCATCCGGACCTAATCCGGACACGCTCGTGTGAACCCAGCCTTACAGGTCCGGCCATGTTGAGAAGTTTGCCAAAAATTTGCCCAAAAAAAAAAAACATTCTTGCACCGTCTGGTTATAAACCAATCTGAGGCTCAGATGAGGGTTGGCAGTAATATCTTTGCAAATAGGTTTGTTGGGTGACATCATCGGGCCATGCCAGTTACCATGGCTGACTTCTGGGAGGAGGCTGCCAGCAGAGACCAGGAGCACGGCACCGGACCACAAAGAGATCAGTAAAAATCAATGATTTTGAATGATTCCGAAAAATTTTAAACTCTGTTCATTCACGGTGGGAGGGTGGGTGAGATTGTTTTTTTTCTATGTTACATCTACATAAAATCAATCCATATAATAAAGGGCAGACACAAGAGGTTCCTGCTTTCTACAGATCACTTGTCAGCTTTGCTGTACAGACTGGAACATGATGAGCAAAGTAATCTCATAATCTATAAAAGGGGCACGTTATTGACAGCTATAATGTTCCGCTGGAGGCTGAGAAAAAGTAGGATAGTAATACTGTACTGTACACACAGATATGGTTCTGCATGCAGCTTCTGTCAGTCCCGGGTATCTCGGAAAGAGGGTCTGCACTCCATTATTTCCTGATGACTGTAATAATACATGACATTTTGCTGTCAAACGACTCCCATTTATTGCAGTTGCCTTAGGCCTAGTTCACACGTCAGTGTTTGATCAGTGATTTCCACCAGTGATATTTTAGCCAAAACAAGGTGCAGGTCAGAAACACAGAACGAGTGCAGATCATTTAATTCTACCTTATTAATAAAGGCTCCATTCCTGGTTGTGGTTTAAAAATCACTGATGGAAATCACTGACCAAACACTGAAGTGTGAACTAGGCCTTACAGTGTACATATCCTGCTGCATTGTTGATATAGACAATACAGGAAACAAGAGTATACACTCACCTAAAGAATTATTAGGAACACCATACTAATACGGTGTTGGATCCCCTTTTGCCTTCAGAACTGCCTTAATTCTACGTGGCATTGGTTCCACAAGGTGCTGATAGCATTCTTTAGAAATGTTGGCCCATATTGATAGGATGGCATCTTGCAGTTGATGGAGATTTGAGGGATGCACATCCAGGGAACGAAGCTCCCGTTCCACCACATCCCAAAGATGCTCTATTGGGGTGAGATCTGGTGACTGTGGGGCCATTTTAGTACAGTGAACTCATTGTCATGTTCGAGCTTTGTGACATGTTCATTATCCTGCTGGAAGAAGCCATCAGAGGATGGGTACATGGTGGTCATGAAGGGATGGACATGGTCAGAAACAATGCTCAGTTAGCCCGTGGCATTTAAACAAAGCCCAATTGGCACTAAGGGGCCTAAAGTGTGCCCAGAAAACATCCCCCTCACCATTACACCACCACCAGCCTCCACAGTGGTAACAAGGCCTGATGGATACAAGTTCTCATTCTGTTTACGCCAAATTCGGACTCTACCATTTGAACGTCTCAACAGAAATCGAGACTCATCAGACCAGGCAACACTTTTCCAGTCTTAAACAGTCCAATTTTGGTGAGCTCGTGCAAATTGTAGCCTCTTCTTCCTATTTGTAGTGGAGATGAGTGGTACCCGGTGGGGTCTTCTGCTGTTGTAGCCCATCCGCCTCAAGGTTGTGCGTGTTGTGGCTTCACAAATGCTTTGCTGCATACCTCGGTTGTAACGAGTGGTTATTTCAGTCAACGTTGCTCTTCTATCAGCTTGAATCAGTCGGCCCATTCTCCTCTGACCTCTTCCATCCACAAGGCATTTTCGCCCACAGGACTGCCGCATACTGGATGTTTTTCACACCATTCTTTGTAAACCCTAGAAATGGTTGTGCGTGAAAATCCCAGTAACTGAGCAGATTGTGAAATACACAGACCGGCCCGTCTGGCACCAACAACCATGCCACGCTCAAAATTGCTTAAATCACCTTTCTTTGCCATTCTGACATTCAGTTTGGAGTTCAGGAGATTGTCTTGACCAGGACCACAGCCCGAAATGCATTGAAGCCACTGCCATGTGATTGGTTGACTAGATAATTGCATTAATGAGAAATAGAACAGGTGTTCCTAATAATTCTTTAGGTGAGAGTATATCCAATATGGTCACTCCAAAATAATAAATTCTCTTTTACAGACTTAGGCTAGTTTCACACTAGCGGCAAGGAACTCCGCAGGCTGTGCCGGCGGGTGAACAGCCTGTCGGATCCGTGCTGCCTCTAGTGCACACGTGCCCCCGGACTACCGCTCTGGCCCCATTGACTATAATGGGGGCGGGCCAGAGTTCCGGCAGCAACACGGCAAAAATGCCGAGAGACAGCCCGAATAAAAGTACGGTGTCTTACTCCGGCATGTTTGCCGTGCTGCCGCCGGAACTCTGGCCTGACCCCATTATAGTCAATGGGGCCGGAGCGGTAGTCCGGGGGCACGTGTGCACTAGAGGCAGCACTGATCCGAAAGGCTGTTCACCCGACGGAACAGCCTGCGGAGTTCCTTGCCGCTAGTCCGGGGGCACGCATGCACTAGGGGCAGCACGGATCTGACAGGCTGTTCCCCCGCCGGAACAGCCTGAGGAGTTCCTTGCCGCTAGTCCGTGGGCACGCGTGCACTAGGGGCAGCACGGATCTGACAGGCTATTCCCCCGCCAGAACAGAATGCTGGAATTCCTTGCCACTAGTCCGGGGGCACGCGTGCACTAGAGGCAGCACGGATTTGACAGGCTGTTCCCCCGCCGGAACAGCCTGAGGAGTTCCTTGCCGCTAGTCCGGGGGCACGCGTGCACTAGGGGCAGCACGGATCTGACAGGCTGTTCACCTGCCAGAACAGAATGCCGGAGTTCCTTGCCGCTAGTGTGAAACATACAATAAATGAGACTAAAATTATATACTTGTGATATTTTGTAATGTTGCATAATGCCTTACACTCTGCTAATGCTTTTTATAAGATCTCAGGGTACAAATCTCCCTGCCACCCCCTGCTGATTCGGTGTCTGCAAAGAACATACTAAGCCCTGATTGATGTGTACAAGAAAATATCTCACAAAATGCATCATAGGAGAGTGCACTGCATTATGGGATCTGCGTTCAGGCTATGTGAGGAGGTGTCTTTTAATCTAAAAACAACACATCCATTTTTGCAACCATATATTTATATTATTGTTACAATGTATTGAAAATAAGAAAATAATAATAAATTGCAGTCACTGTGTTTACAGCTCCTATGCAGATCTATGTGTCCATGGTAAAGACTGCAAACTAATCATAATAATAAAAAATTAAATCGTTTATACAGTAAAGTCATATGAGAAGTTTTTATTTTTCAAAAAGGCCTCTGAAAAAAAAGCTGAAAAATATAATTGGTTGTTCCATTTTTCTCTTGGAGAAGTTCAATAATCTGTTTCCAGGAGAGAGTGAATGTCTGATGACGTTACACTTCAGTGGGTCGGACTTTACAGTGAGTTTGAAGCAACTAATATGAAACACCCACTTTAAGTGGTTTAGAAGGTGAGGATGACAACAGAATTCAGGGGGTTGGCTTCCATATGTCACTGCTATACCCCCCCCCTCCCTTATTGTCACTATCCATTATCCAAAACATAGCTGCACATATTAAAAACTAGGGGAAAATTCATGAAAAAGAGCGAACGCTCATAAACTTCACCAAAGGGGGGGATGGACGGTGGGACCAGTTTTCCTAAATAGCCCAATATAAATTTCTTTTCCTACATATTTCTTCAAATTCCTGTTGTCCCAGTACCAGGAATCCTACCACCACCTGTCTCCACACTGAGGCTTACACTGGCTATTATGTGCGGCTGCCAGTGCTTCTGCAATTAGCTCAATTGTTTTCTTGTGTTATGTGCACTCATATGATGGCTATGACCTCAAATATTCAAGTCACTGACCTGAGATGAATGTCTTGACGGGTCATCGTCAGGCCAACAATGTGGTCAATCCTTAAGTCCCAGGTCATGCCGCAATAATAGATATACAGCTATATAACAGACAATCTCTCTAAACAAAACATGTTGTATTACAACACAACTACTATAATACTGCTCCTATGTATAAGAATATAACTACTATAATACTGCCTCCTATGTACAAGAATATAACTACTATAATACTGCCTCCTGTGTACAAGAATATAACTACTATAATACTGCTCCTATGTACAAGGAAATAACTACTATAATACTGCCTCCTATGTACAAGAATATAACTACTATAATACTGCTCCTATGTACAAGAATATAACTACTATAATACTGCTCCTATGTACAAGAATATAACTACTATAATACTGCTCCTATGTACAAGAATATAACTACTATAATACTGCTCCTATGTGCAACAATATAACCACTATAATACTGCTTCCTATGTACAAGAATATAACTACTATAATCCTGCCTCCTATGTACAAGAATATAATTACTATAATACTGCTCCTATGTACAAGAATATAAATACTATAATACTGCTCCTATGTACAAGAATATAACTACTATAATACTGCTCCTATGTACAGGAATATAACTACTATAATACTGCCTCCTATGTACAGGAATATAAATACTATAATACTGCTCCTATGTACAGGAATATAACTACTATAATACTGCTCCTATGTACAGGAATATAACTACTATAATACTGCTGCTATGTACAAGAATATAACTACAATAATACTTGCTCCTAAGTACAAGAATATAACTACTATAATACTGCTCCTATGTACAGGAATATAACTGCTATAATACTGCTCCTATGTACAAGAATATAACTACTATAATACTGCTTCTATGTTCAAGACTATAACTACTATAATACTGCTTCTATGTAAGAGAATATAACTACTATAATACTGCCTCCTATGTACAAGAATATTACTACTATAATACTGCTCCTATGTACAAGAATATAACTACTATAATATTGCCTCCTATGTACAAGAATATAACTACTATAATACTGCTCCTATGTACAAGAATATAACTACTATAATACTGCTCCTATGTACAAGAATATAACTACTATAATACAGCTCCTATGTACAAGAATATAACTACTATAATACTGCTCCTATGTACAAGAATATAACTACTATAATACTGCTCCTGTGTACAAGAATATAACTACTATAATACTGCTCCTATGTACAAGAATATAACTACTATAATACTGCTCCTACGTACAAGAATATAACTACTATAATATTGCTCCTATGTACAGGAATATAACTACTATAATACTGCTTCCTATGTACAAGAATATAACTACTATAATACTGCTCCTATGTACAAGAATATAACTACTATAATACTGCTCCTATGTACAAGAATATAACTACTATAATACTGCTCCTATGTACAAGAATATAACTACTATAATATTGCTCCTATCTATAGGAATATAACTACTATACAACGTATGATCTTACAGGTGCTGTATAGTTGTGATACAATATATAGCAGAACACTGTAAAGAATATAACACTCTGCTGGCAGAATACGGGAGCAGGAAATGTTGTTGTGGGGATGAAAACCCTCTCTCAGAGTCTGTCACACGGGAAGATATTTTTATACTTTTTACACTGACAAAGGAGGCTTTAATATAGATTTTTGTCCTCCTTTAATCTTTTCCCATTATCTGGAGAGTCTTCCCTATGAACCTTTGACACCCGTCTAGTCTGACCCCTCTGTCCTTTACATTCCTTCCTCAGTCAGGGATGTGTCCAGTAGGGGTTCTGCTCCGATCTCATATTCTTCATTCTGACAGGACAAACATATTAAGCAAAATGCCCATTTTTAACAGATTTAAGAAACAGATACTGTCAGAGTTCAGAGGTCACATGTGCGGCAAACAACCAATTGCTGTATCCATCCTCCTGTGTTAATACAAGGTAGTGATTTTATAGAATAATTATACCATTTGGTTTTGCACTACAACTCTCAGCATTTCAATCCGGCTATCTGCGTACATAGAGCAATACAATGAATGGAGTAAAATTAAGAAAATGAAAATACTTAAATATTACTTTATTATAAATATATTCTCAAATACCTTTCATTACTTATAATGGTGTATTTTGTCTGGGAAGCAATCATTAGAAGAAACAAAATGGCCGCCGTCCTATTAGTACACACAGAACCTGTCCTAACCGCACAGGAGGACAAGTTACTTTACAACACTGAGGTAAAGAGCTGCCTCATCCTCCTCTGTGTTCTGTTTGTAAGCGATTATGATCCTGAATACAGATGATAAGATCTTCAGCTGAATCTTTGAGGAATTTAGTTCATGAGGAGACAGGAAGTACAGAGAGGATGGACAGTGGTAATGGAGACTGTAAACAAGTGCTGCTGCTCATTAGCCCCACCTCACCCTCCTCTTATGTCTCCTCATCTCCATTCTGACAGAGATTCATCTGTATTCAGGATCATGATTCCTGATAAGTAGAGCAGAGAGGAGGATGAGGCAGCGCTATGGCTTATTGTCGTGAAGTAACTTGTCCTCCTGCGTGATTAGGACAGGTTCTGTGTGTACTGATAGGACGGCGGCCATTTTATTTCTCCTAATGATTGCTCCCTAGACAAAACGAGCCATTCTAAGTAATGAAAGGTATTTGGGAATATATTTATTATAAAATAATATTTAGGTATTTAATTTTTTTAATTTCTGGAGAACCCCTTTAATGTATCTCCCTCACTGTGATATTTATTATGTTACATTCTTGAGGATGCAACATCGCTGAAGTCATTCCACAAAGAGAACTGGATGAATTTACTAGTAATATCTATAAGGAGACAAACAGTATTACCAACATTGCAGATCCTAGGGGGGCTGTCTTCAACAAAGAGGGCAGTATTATAGTAGTTATATTTTTGTACAGTACATAGGAGCAGTATTATAGTAGTTATATTCTTGTACATAGGAGCAGTATTATAGTAGTTATATTCTTGTACATAGGAGGCAGTATTATAGTAGTTATATTCTTGTACATATGGGTCAGTATTATAGTAGTTATATTCTTGTACATAGGAGGCAGTATTATAGTAGTTATACTCTTGTACATAGGAGCAGTATTATAGTAGTTATATTCTTGTACATAGGAGCAGTATTATAGTAGTTATATTCTTGTACATAAGAGCAGTATTATAGTAGTTATATTCTTGTACATAGGAGGCAGTATTATAGTAGTTATATTCTTGTACATATGGGTCAGTATTATAGTAGTTATATTCTTGTACATAGGAGCAGTATTATAGTAGTTATATTCTTATACATAGGAGCAGTATTATAGTAGTTATATTCTTGTATATAGGAGGCAGTATTATAGTCGATATATTCTTGTACATAGGAGGCAGTATTATAGTAGTTATATTCTTGTACATAGGAGGCAGTATTATAGTCGATATATCCTTGTACATAGGAGGCAGTATTATACAAATTTTATTCTTGTGCATAGGAGGCAATATTATTTATTTATTTAATGCACTTATATAGCGCTAATATATTTTGCAGCGCTTTACAGACATTAGCATCCGATTGTCCCCAATGGAGCTCACAATCTAAGTTCCGTATCAGTAAGTCTTTGGAGTGTGGGATGAAACCAGAGTACCCCCACGCAAAAACGGGGAGAACATAAAAGCTTCATGCAGATGTTGTCCTTGGTCAGATTCAAACTTAGGACCCAGCACTGCAAGGCACCAGTGCTAACTACCGAGACACCATGCTGCCCATACAGTATCATAGTAGTTATATTCTTGTACATAGGAGGCAGTATTATAGCAGTTATATTCTTGTACATAGGAGGGAGTATTATAGTACTTATATTCTTGTACATAGGGGCAGTATTATAGTAGTTATATATCCTTGTACATAGGAGCAGTATTATAGTAGTTAGATTCTTGTACATAAGAGCAGTATTACAGGAGTTAAATTCTTGTACATAGGAGCAGTATTATAGTAGTTATAATTCTTATACATAGGAGCAGTATTATAGTAGTTATATTCTTGAACATAGAAGGCAGTATTATAGTACTTATATTCTTGTACATAGGAGCAGTATTATGGTAATTATATTCTTGTACATAGGAGGCAGTATTATAGTACTTATATTCTTGTACATAGGAGCAGTATTATGGTAATTATATTCTTGTACATAGAAGGTAGCATTATAGTAGTTATATCCTTGTACATAGAAGGCAGTATTATAGTAGTTATATTCTTGTACATAGGAGGCAGTATTATAGTAATTATATCCTTGTACATAGAAGGCAGTATTATAGTAGTTATAATTCTTGTACATAGGAGGCAGAATAATAGTAGTTATATTCTTGTACATAGGAGCAGTATTATAGTAGTTATATTCTTGTACATAGGAGCAGTAGTATAGTAGTTATATTCTTGTACATAGGAACAGTATTATAATAGTTATATTCTTGTACATAAGAGGCAGTATTATATGTAGTATATATTCTTGTACATAGGAGCAGTATTATAGTAGTTATATTCTTGTACATAGGAGCAGTATTATAGTGGTTATATTCTTGTACATATGAGCAGTATTATAGTAGTTATATTCTTGTACATAGGAGCAGTATTATAGTAGTTATATTCTTGTACATAGGAGCTGTATTATAGTAGTTATATTCTTGTACATAGGAGCAGTATTATAGTAGTTGTATTCTTGAACATAGGAGCAGTATTATAGTAGTTATATTCTTGTACATAGGAGCAGTATTATAGTAGTTGTATTCTTGTACATAGGAGCAGTATTATAGCAGTTATATTCTTGTACATAGGAGGCAGTATTATAGTAGTTATATTCTTGTACATAGGAGGCAGTATTATAGTAGTTATATTCTTGTACATAGGAGCAGTGTTATAGTAGTTATATTCTTGTACATAGGAGGCAGTATTATTTTATTTATATTCTTGTACATAGAAGGTAGTATTATAGTAGTTATATTCTTGTACATAGGAGCAGTATTATAGTAGTTATATTCTTGTACATATGAGGCAGTATTATAGTAGTTATATTCTTGTACATAGGAGGCAGTATTATAGTAGTTATACTCTTGTACATAGGAGCAGTATTATAGTAGTTGTATTCTTGTACATAGGAGGCAGTATTATAGTAGTTATATTCTTGTACATAGGAGGCAGTATTATAGTAGTTATATTCTTGTACATAGGAGGCAGAATTATAGTAGTTATATTCTTGTACATGGGAGGCAGTATTATAGTAGTTATATTTTTGTACATAGGAGTAGCAATTATAGTCGTTATATTCTTGTTATTATATTCTTATACAATAGGAGGCAGTACAATAGTAGTTATATTTTTGTACATAGTGGGATTTGTGAAAGCAATTATATTTCTGTATTTATGCTGCTATATATCAGTGAGTTGTAAGACCATAGTAATGATAAATGCAGTTGTAATGTTAACATCGATATACTGGCTGAACTTAATTTGCTTCTCTGCAGTTGTGAGTCTTCGTCTCCTGGCCAGTGCCCTGCAAAAGGAGGACATCTGGGGCAGTTGAGGATGGGAATGACACCTCAGACTTTAGACTAAATAAACAGGACAAAATAAAAGCTATTGCACTTTTTAGTTTCAGCCATTTTATATGAAGAATTTCAAGGGATAATCTCTGTTCTCAGTAGGGGATTATCTGGAGGTAACCTAACCCTGCGCTCCGGTCCTAGTACTGTGGGCACATAACAGCTGAACGCCTTTCTAATTCTCCAAGCCGCCTTGAAAGGTCATATGGAAATCAGACTTCAAAAAAGAGTCCTAGCAGGCTGAGCAATGTCACCATCCTCTTCTAGTTTTCAACATGTTGGGCAGCGCATGTGGGTAATGTATTTGGGAGAGAGGGAGTTGCAGAGGGTATTTCTCAACAGGGTATCAGGACACAGATGGTATTTCAGGTGTTATGGGCATCAAAATCGAAAGCAGTGGTGCCTAAACCTTGTCCCTGCTGTGTTAAAGGACTGCACATGTATTTTTATCGAGGGATATCTTTTTTCTCCAAATGAGTGAAACTTGGGTTGTGTAAGCTCTGCCGCAACCGGTGTGGTTCCAGAGGTAATAAGGGCTTGACAGCAACTTTATAAATTTGAGGTTGAAGGATTGTCCCATAACTTAAAATGTATGCTGCATACCAAGTGCTTCTCGTTGTCTACAGGTGGCTTTTGCCACTACCTCTGTAGATAATTGGTGGCTGACCTACGGGGTCACTGATGTGAAGCACAGAGCGGTCAGGCAATATTCATAGTCCGATAACAGGCTGAGGTCAGGGCAGGCAGTGTACAAACGAATCGAAGAAACAGCAGGTGGCAAGGGGCAATATGAGAAACAGGACAGGTGGCTAGGAGTCACGGTTGGTTGTCAGGCAGAAGTTCAGTACACGTGTAGTCAGAAAGATTATCACACCTTCAATGGTAACTAGAAACTAAGAACCTGAATGCTCAGGCAACCCTACCACAAACACACACTGGGGAAGGTGCCTGAAATACCCAGGGACCGCCAGCTGTAAACTTGGGAAGACTTTTGGTGTGAGCACTGGCCCATTAAATGGCCAAAGGAGAGCCCATGCGCTTGCCCTGAGAGACAGGCCAGGAGGCCTTCCCATGGGATCGCAAGGCCACAACCTGCAGCATACACTGAAGATGTCAACCACCGGAACTGTCACCAGCAGGGGAAGACGGATGAGCTGGCCTGTGCCCGCAAGGAGAAATAGGGCATCAGCAAGCACAGGACACCAGCGCAACATCAATACTATGTGACAGAACAAAGCGTTTTCACACATAAACGGCAAATCTGCTGAATCATGTCAAATAGTGCTGGAGCATCATACGGCTAGGCAGATTTGCTGTTCTGGAATCTAGGGAAGCTGGAATATAACTTCTCTAACATATGTAGGCAGGACCAGCAATACCATAGTGCAGAACACTATACCTCCCCAGCAGGAACCAAATAACACAGTGCAGGAAAAGTATGACGATACAGTTGAATTCAGGAGGGCACCTGCGGCCGCTGGCCAAGGGAAGAGAATCAGATTGTTATGTACGTGGCTGAAGGATGTGAAGAGGGCTTGGGTGGCCCCCCAAGGCATCGGCCCACTGGGAGATTTCCCTGTAGGGTCTATGGCCAATCCGACCCTCAACAAAGACGACTCTTCTTGTCCACAATATGGACCAGAAAAGGACACATGCTATAATCTGCAGAACAGCCACATGGATTCATAAAAAATACCATGCAAACAACTACTATAAGTAGCAGCACAATGCCAAGTGCAAAGAAACATCCAAACATTAGAAACTTGAATAAATGTGAACTGCAACACTGCCTTGCTTACTATTTGAAAATTAGAAGCTCTTTGTCCACATTTTGATAAAAATTGTGTAGGCCCACCTACCAGCGACAAGGTGGCTTCTAACAGATGGGAGCTACACTAACAGACTTGCCTCTCTTAGGCTTTTGGCCTACAAAAGTGCAGGGCAATGTAATATCTAGTTATATGATACTCTGTTTAGAAGAACTGGACAGATGGGCGGCAGTGCACAGTCCAAAAGGGGGCAGCCAATTTCCCAAATGTACAATGCAAAAAACAAAGTTAGACCAGCACCTCCAAACAATATGAAAAAGGGTGTTCAGGTGCACTCTACAATGGCTGCTTGTAAACAAGGACTACAAGTGGCAGCACACTGCCATGCGCAGAGCCACATGTAAACACTAGAAACATGAATAGATGTAAACTGCATCACTGCTATACTTACTGTATGAAAATTAGAAGCCTTTTACGCACATTTTTGATCAAAATATATAGCTATATATTAATCATGTTGATTCATAGATGCCTCTTTTCAAGAATAAACAAATTAAATTATTTTAATCTTTCTTTATAACTAAGTCCCTCCATGCACCTTATCAGTTTAGTGCTCTTTTTTGTACTTTTTCCAGCTCCAGGGCATCCTTTCAGAACTGATCTGCATATTCCAAATGAGGCCGCGCTGAACCTTTGTAACAAGGCAATATTACGCCCTTGTCCTGCAAGTCCTGGCTGTAGAAGCAGCTTATTGACATTGCATAAGAGATGAGCGTATAGATTCTAAATTAATTGGATTTGTTATAAATTTCACAAAAATTCTGCTGCCAAACAAATCAAAAATTTTGGAGATTCGCTTTGGACGAACCACACAAAATGACACCTGTGCCATTTTGCTAGGAAAAATTGCCAGAGTTTAACAGGAAGGATGAAGATGGAGGATCACATGACCCCAAGAGGGAGGGTGATTGGCTGTCTGTCAGGCTCTTAGCCAACCAGGTGCAGGATTTCGTAAGGTTCTTCAGCCTCTGGGCTGGAGAGACACCATTCTAAGCACAGCTAGCGATCTGAGAGCAACTATACACAAGCCAGTAATCTAGGTGTGGTAGGGAGAGTATAGGGACAGTATAGGGACATATATATTTAGTTAGGTTAATTGAATCAATAGGTGGAAAGGTCAGGGTTTTATCAGGTAAAGCATATGGAGGGAGGGACTGTTCACTTTGTGTTCTGTGTTTCATACAGCTGCTGGCAATTGAGAAGTTCATGTTGCACTGCAAATTCTGCAATTAAAATCCAGCAACCACCTTATTTTTTTCTTTAAATGATCAGCCAGCCAGCCTTTAAAAAAACAAAAAACAAACAAACTCACATTTCTACAGTTCATTTGTTTGTAGGCTTATTGCTAGCACCTCCAGCACCATCATGAAGTACATTCTGCTGCAAACACATTGTGGTACATCACGATACAATGCAGTTTTAGTGAACCTGTTCTATTGCAATAACTACAATAATATAGCAGTTTCATTCCACATATTGTATTGCGTTAAGATACCCACAATTTTAGGGAACGCACTGTGCTGCAGTAACTGCATTCATTTACCAGTTTCAGTTAACGTTTTGTATTGTGTCAAGATATCCGCAGTTTTAGAGAACACATTGTGCTCCAATAAATGTATTAATATAGCAGTTTCATTCTATTCATTGTATTATCATTGCAAATTGACAATATTAGTGTGCAGTGTGTTTGTAGAAGGGTATTGGACGTTTAATTGCGCCGTCTTTAAATTACAGAAAAAATGCGTGCAATTTTGCTAGTACTGTTTAATAATTTGTATACCAAGACATTTCATTTACAGGCCTTATAATAAATGGTAAACCAAAGAGTGGAATCCTAATGACCTACCAAGAGTCAGAATGTGGATGGCTGTAGTATTGCAAACAGCAGTAGCAACACCAGCCATCCATCTAGTAGTAGTAGTAGGCCACAGTTCTCCCTGGCTTCAGATAGGTACCCCAATATTCTTGAGGACAAAGAGGATGAGATTGTGGATTGGATGGCTCACGCCTACTCTCAGTCACAGCAGGATGACGTGGAGGTCACCTCTGAGACGGACACCGTGCCTTGGAGCCATTGGTCACAACATTCCACCTGATTCTTCTCCTTGAAGCCCCAGAAAAACCTTTCATTGGCATCCTCATCTGAGAGGGGCGCCTTCTTTTTCCCTAAGAAGAAGCAAAAAAAAAACCCTAGGTTCTAAGGAAGATTCTCCACATAGTCTTGCTGTTGATGAATTTTCTGAGAAGTGTCAGCTTCAGTGTTTGGGCTGCCATGAGGAGCAGGTTCAAGTGGAGGCAGGGGACTACATTCATAGTTGTGCTAGTGGTAGTAGTCGCGGTAGGGACAGTGGTAGCGACAGTGACACTCTGGGCAAATACAGAGGAGGGACTCAGAGGTGGGCCAAAGAGCCTACAATGACATATCACAGTCTGATAAAAGTGGCAGGGAGGGTGAGGACTATGATAATGATTATTTGTTGAAAAGGACATGAGAGCTGGAATTGCAAAAAAGTGCAGAGGCAATGAACAGCTAAAACCGCCACAAAGACTGTCAGGTCCATATCTGCTTCTATTTTGGTCACCTTGGGAATGGATGATGATGCTCATACTGTGGACACAGGCTCAAAATGTGCCACACCTAGGCCAAGCTCAGCTACTGCTAGTATTCCATATGGCGGCTTTTCTCTACAAAACCCAGCACACAAACCACTGTCGCATGCAAGATCTGCAGGATTAACATAAGCCGTGGCCATTAAAACAAAAACATAGGTAACACAGCTCTACTGCAACACATAAGGCAGCATCACCAGATCATGTTGTAAAATCCTACTGGCCAGCATGCTGTATTGGAACAAGTCTGTCCTCCTCCTGGTCTTTTTTCTGGCAGCCAGCCAACATCCTCAAGCAGTAACATAGGGGGTTATTTATTTTCCAGAAATACGCCTATATTACAGTATTTCTGGTGCAATCTGTGACTTCTCAACACTCACGCCAAGGTCTAAAAAAAGTGGGCGTGTTGTGGGCAGGTCATTCATTATTTTCTACGTCTGTTTCCGTCACAGAAAATAGTCTAAATGTAAGCTATCAAGGAAGCTGGCTTCCATTTAGACTGGGGCTGGATGTGCCGAAGTTATGTAGGGGCCTTACCCCTTTCCACAACCACACTGTCCTGTTGCTGCTTCCAAAAATAAGGGAGAATTTTTCAAGCCTTGTTTATACCAAGCAACTGTTTGATCTGACAATTAGCACTTGCGTGTGTATAAATAAGGGCAGGCATCTGCCTCATTTAGGCCTGATTTTCGAATGCTTGTGAAGAACAAGCCACTGTTTTGTCTGACAATTAACACTTGTGTGTACAAATAATGGCAGTTATTCCCAACAAGCCACTGTTTTTTCCTCATAACACCATTTAAACACTATCTGCCTCGATACAGAATGTTTTCTATATGAAAAAGCATAACAAGTGTGATGGCACACTGTGTTTTTAAACATGCTGATTGTTAACACTGTGACAAACAGAATATGCCCAATTTTAGGGCCCTCAGGATAATTTCACAAATACTCAATTCAGTCAGTGGACCGACAAAGATCCCTGTAAGGGTCCTGAACTAAATATCTTTATTGTTACAAATCTAAAATCACAAGACCTACAGGGATAGGTTAAAACTATCAGGAATAAGGAGGGGGTGACGCTTCCTCACTTGCAATTGGTGCCACCTCACACTACATAGACCATTTGTTTATTCCATGGGCGCAGGGCCTGTCACAAACCTGAGGATAGCTAGGCTACATTAACGATCAGGTGTAGTTTGCATGTGTGGTACTGCTGTGCAAAACTAGGAGTTCATTGGTGCACAATTCTGTGCAACCTAGGTGCTACCATTGAGTGTTATTCACCCGACATGTTTCGCCGCAATCGCTATTGCTCCAAGCCCCTGAGGAAGCCTCATCGCGGCGAAACATGTCGGGGGGAGGAGTGTTAGGCGCGACATTTTAGGCAGGAATGGAGGGCTAATACGGCCCATGAATGTGTGTGACCACCACTGTTTGTTTAGGGGCAGATATCTTAGGCCTGTGAGACACCGAACAGAGAGATGAACTCCTAGTTTTGCACAGCAGTACCACACATGCAAACTACACCTGATCCTTAATGTAGCCTAGCTATCCTCAGGTTCATGACAGGCCCATGGAATAAAGAAATGGTCTATGTAGTGTGAGGTGTAAACCATTGCAAGTGAGGAACCGTCACCGCTTCCTTATTCCTGATAATTTTAACCTATCCCTGTAGGTCTTGTGATTTTAGATTTGTAACAATAAAAATATTTAGTTTAGGACCCACTGACCGAATTGAGTCTTTGTGAAATTATCCTGAGGGCCCTAAAATTGGGCATATTCTGTTTGTCACAGTGTTAACAATCAGCATGTTTAAAAACGCAGTGTGCCATCACACTTGTTATGCTTTTTCATATTACAAACATTCTGGGGGAGTATTTGTTAATACTGTCAAACACGTGTTTACCCATAGCTATATATGTCATTGTCACTCTGACATTACTTGCTATTGGTGTCATTGTGTTAAAGAGCTTAAAGGCTATGTACACCTTGGGGGGAATTTTTTTTTTTGTTGCACTGTACTCATTTTGACGAAAAAATATTTTTTTTCAATTTGTCGTCCTATTTTTCTATAGTGAGCTGAGATGCTCTAGAAGCACCCATTGGATTTTCTGTCTTTTGCGCCATACCAGGAGCAGACAGACTCCTTATCTCTGATCTCTGACTGATTCAAAATATGATTTTTAGCCAAAAATTAGTAAAATGCAAATATAAACAAAAATTATCTCTGAAGGAATACATTTAAAAAGGGGGGGGGGGGGTCTGGGGGAGAAAAAGAGCAAAAAGAAAAAGAGAGAAAGACAAAATAGAAGAAAGAGTCCTAGGAGACATCAGACTGTCATTTACCAATTTTCAGGTCAACTGGAGCATTTTAGGTTCAGCTAGAATCAATTCGGATCTGGATTGAATTTCTTGACCGATCGGGCGAATTGGACTTGAAACAAATTTAAATAAATTCACTCAACTCTAATATAGAGGAGGTAATGGTTGATGTAAGGTGCCCAGGTACTGTGGCTGCAAAATAAGTCACAAATCGTCATCACCCCTGTGCCACCATGCTTCACAGTTGGCATGAAGTATTTGTGTGTTATGGCCAAAAATTTTACAATTTTTACTGTCACTTGGAATAAAGCATATTTAGAAAATTTATGGTAATGGGGATTTTTTTCCTTTTCTTCACTCCCCACTTGAACAACCAGATACCCCGAGGTCCTCCCCCCCAATATCTATGCCTGGATATGCACTACTACCCCAATTATCACCACATGCTAAGTCTATACCACACGGGTATCCCTCTATGTAGCACTCTGCTTGCTTTTTCCTGCATTAGCTCTATGGCCAAACATCTCCACTTTGGTCTCGCCTGTCCAAAGTAAATTGTTCCAGAAATCTTGCGGTTTGTTCAGATGCAACTTGTTCTTCGTAGAAAGAAGAGGTTTTCTACTGGCAACCATTCCACACAAGCCATACGTGTTCAGTCTTTTTCTAATTGTACTTTGCAATTTCTCCGAGACTGAGCTTGGGGTGAGTTGGCTGGGATGTCCACTCTTGTGAAGACCGTCAACTGTCTTCCCTTGTGAATAATCTTTCTCACTGTAGAATGATGGACTTCAAATTGTTTGGAAATTGCCTTATAACCCTTCCCAGATTGATGGGCAGCAATAACTGCTTCTCAAAGATCATTGCTGATGTCTTTCCTCCTTGGCGTTGTGCTAATACATGCCTGAATGCTCCAGACCGGCAAACTGCCAAAACTTCTGCTTTTATAAAGGTGGTAAACTTGATGATCAATTAATCAAGAGCAGATGATTAGCGGCACCTGGACGCTACTTACCTTCTTTATTCCTTTTTATGCCTTATGTTAAATAATTGACACAGTGTAATTTGTCATGTGTTTTTGTTCGTCTGTAATTTTAAGACCTGCCAAGGACTTGGTTTTTTTTAATGTCCTGATACGTAAAACCACAGTATTTGTAGAGGGAGGACTTTGTTTTTCTCATGCCTGGATATAACGTCTGCAATATAACTTCTTGGAAATAAAGTTTCCTACTTTCCATCCCAGTCGAATTCCTTGCTCGCACAATGCTGTGGATCTTATTTGTTTGCATCTATAGATAAAAAGATACAGCAGTGAGACGCTGGAACTTTCCAGTCTAATAACTGAAGCTGAGATCTGTGGCAGTACTGTAGTACTCTCGGCTATTGGTATCTGATTACATGTGGCCTGGATCGCTGTAAATCTTGGAGAAGTGACGAGTGCTCATTAATTTTCCTTGCAGAGTGTCCACTGTGTGGCTTGTTAACATCCTGTCGGGACGGCATCTTCATAAATTCATGCAGTTATCTCTATGGACAAGATTTATACCAACTCCAAACCTGGATCCTGCTCCCGAGTAATATGAGCTTGAGACATAAATCTGATGTCATAAGTTACAAGACTTCTGGTAGAAAATGGAGGCATAAATCATGTCCAGCCTCCAAGTCAAGGGTGTAGCAGCACCTAATATTATCATCATCTCTATACTGTT
The DNA here is from genome assembly GCA_033119425.1 of Bufotes viridis. Taxonomy (NCBI): domain Eukaryota; kingdom Metazoa; phylum Chordata; class Amphibia; order Anura; family Bufonidae; genus Bufotes; species Bufotes viridis. Next base: position 494,621,666 of record CM065591.1, on the reverse strand, counting down.
TAACGGGGATGTTTCCCTTCAGACACCAATGTATAGTTTACATATAAAAGTGATCTGCTGGACTGACTGTGTACATACATCCTCCAGAGCTACACCCACTATTCTGCTGTGTACATACATTACTTATCCTGTACTGATCCTGAGTTACATCCTGCATTATACTCCACAGCTGCACTCACTATTCTGCTGGTGCAGTCACTGTGTACATACATTACATCACTTATCCTGTACTGATCCTGAGTTACATCCTGCATTATACTCCAGAGCTGCACTCACTATTCTGCTGGTGCAGTCACTGTGTACATACATTACATTATTTATTCTGTACTGATCCTGAGTTACATCCTGTATTATACTCCAGAGCTGCACTCACTATTCTGCTGGTGCAGTCACTGTGTACATACATTACTTATCCTGTACTGATCCTGAGTTACATCCTGTATTATACTCCAGAGCTGCACTCACTATTCTGCTGGTGCAGTCACTGTGTACATACATTACATTACTTATCCTGTACTGATCCTGAGTTACATCCTGTATTATACTCCAGAGCTGCACTCACTATTCTGCTGGTGCAGTCACTGTGTACATACATTACTTATCCTGTACTGATCCTGAGTTACATCCTGTATTATACTCCAGAGCTGCACTCACTATTCTGCTGGTGCAGTCACTGTGTACATACATTACTTATCCTGTACTGATCCTGAGTTACATCCTGTATTATACTCCAGAGCAGCACTCACTATTCTGCTGGTGCAGTCACTGTGTACATACATTACTTATCCTGTACTGATCCTGTGTTACATCCTGTATTTTACTCCAGAGCTGCACTCACTATTCTGCTGGTGCAGTCACTGTGTACATATATTACTTATCCTGTACTAATCCTGAGTTACATCCTGTGTTATACTCCAGAGCTGCACTCACTATTCTGCTGGTGGAGTCACTGTGTACATACATTACATTACTTGTCCTGTACTGATCCTGAGTTACATCCTGTATTATACTCCAGAGCTGCACTCACTATTCTGCTGGTGCAGTCACTGTATACATACATTACTTATCCTGTACTGATCCTGAGTTACATCCTGTATTTTACTCCAGAGCTGCACTCACTATTCTGCTGGTTCAGTCACTGTGTACATACATTACTTACCTGTACTGATCCTGAGTTACATCCTGTATTTTACTCCAGAGCTGCACTCACTATTCTGCTGGTGCAGTCACTGTGTACATACATTACTTATCCTGTACTGATCCTGAGTTACATCCTGTATTATACTCCAGAGCTGCACTCACTATTCTGCTGGTTCAGTCACTGTGTACATACATTACATTACTTATCCTGTACTGATCCTGAGTTACATCCTGTATTTTACTCCAGAGCTGCACTCTCTATTCTGCTGGTGCAGTCACTGTGTACATACATTACATTACTTACCTGTACTGATCCTGAGTTACATCCTGTATTTTACTCCAGAGCTGCACTCACTATTCTGCTGGTGCAGTCACTGTGTACATACATTACATTACTTATCCTGTACTGATCCTGAGTTACATCCTATATTATACTCCAGAGCTGCACTCACTGTTCTGCTGGTGCAGTCACTGTGTACATACATTACATCACTTATCCTGTACTGATCCTGGGTTACATCCTGCATTATACTCCAGAGCTGCACTCACTATTCTGCTGGTGCAGTCACTGTGTACATACATTACTTATCCTGTACTGATCCTGGGTTACATCCTGTATTATACTCCAGAGCTGTATTCAATCTGGTCAGTCACTGTACATTACTTTTCTTGTATTGATCCTTAGGCTACATCCACATGACCATATCCGTTTTGTGGTCTGCAAACTGTGGATCCGCAAAATGCGAATACTGGCTGTGTGCATTATGCACTTTTCATGGGCCCCATTGTCAGAATGCCTATTCTTGTCCACAAAACAGACAAGAATGGGACATTTTCTATAATGGATATGATGTCCGCATAGAAATGAATGGGTCCGCGTACAACCCGAAAAAATTATGGAAAGGACATCGACCAAAAGTCCGGTTGTGTGAATAAGGAATTATCATGATGAGTCTATCACAAAGTTCCATTTTCCAAAGCTCAAATTTTCCATACTGAACATCCCCGATCTCCGCTGATACGGCTATGGACTAACCCATCCTTCCATAGATGTTTTGACACCATAGAATTATTGAGTTGTTTGTTCCTAACTTCTCGGCATCACCCTGGCCCGAGAAAGGCCTCCACTTCTTGAAAGATCTGGGTGTTCCTACTCTACATCAATTTGACATTTTAGCTGCCAAACATAACCTGCCACCCTCGGAGTACTTCCAGAACATGCAGCTCAGACATAGGCTTAGCTCTGGGTTGATTCCCATTGCTCAATCCTCTAAGTTTCCTTTATTAAGGCTATGGATCTCCAATCCTAACTCCAATTCCCACAGCAAATCCTTCTGCTACAGAAATTTGCAAATGAAGGAAGGGGACAAATTGGGGAAAATTAAAGACCACTGGCACCAAGATTTAAATCAAAGCTTTACTGATGACCAATGCCAATCTGCTCTTACCTCTAAGTGTATCTCCCACTTGGAAACTCATCGGAAAATATTCTATAGATGGTACTGTACCTCACACCGTGCCGCCATCGGATGTGTGTTGGAGATGTGACCGTGGAATTGGTTCATATATGCATGTGTGGTGGGAATATGGATTAATAAAGAAAGTGTGGCACCAGATTTTTTCTATATTGTCCGATATATGCCAATTTCAAATTGTCCCAGACCCGGCTTTAGCTCTTCTCTCCCCTGGTATCAAACAGTTCTCCTTTTTACATTCTACTATAGTTTCTCATGCATGCATAGCTATGCGACCAAAAATTGAGGCCAATTGGAAATCAAGAACGCCCATACAGGTCTCAAACTGGTCTGCAACCAGCACTCTGCCCTGCCTCCATGCTGGATGTTGAATGAGGCATTAGTGTACATTTTGGCCAAAGCGTAATAAGCCACTCACCACGTCAAGGTCGCCTCCATGAGTGGTCCCTCCCTAACACTAGTTCCTACCTGTTATGGGCCATGACAGCCACACAAAATCCAGGGAGCGCAGGTGCAGCAATTGCGGACAAGAATAGCACATGTTCTATTTTTTTGCGGAAACGGAAGTGTGGATGCGGACAGCACATGGTGTGCTTGTTAAGATGTCGGGCGGCACTGCGTTAGAATGTGGGTGCTCGGGAGGTCGGTGGTATCCCAAATAGACAAATGGAGAAATGGCACTCCAAAATTAGTTGCTTGGTGATTTTATTGGTCACTCATTCATTCAGTGACGCTCGTTTCGGCACGAATTGTGCCTTTGTCAAACAATGAATGTTCAGCAGGTTGCAAAGACACAATTCGTACCGAAACGCGCGTCACTGAATGAATGAGTGACGAATAAAATCACCAAGCTACTAATTTTGGAGTGCCGGTCCATTTCTCCATTTAGCACATAGTGTGCTGTCCACATCTTTTCCGTCCCCATTGGAAATGAATGGGTCCGCACCTGTTCTGCAAAATTGCGGAACTGATACAGACCCATTTTGCGGATGGTGTGAAGGTAGCCTAAAGCAGATGAGCAGTACGGTCTGAGAAATGCCACATTAGCTATTAGTTAGCAAAGACTACAATTTATGTAAGAACAGACATCTCGATTCCCTCTTTTCATCTCCGTTGCAGTTTGATGTAATCTGTTTAATTGAAAAGAATACCATGATGCCTGTAGATCACATGTTGCCTTATGTATTCTTGATGGTATTTCAATAAAACCTAATGTTTAAAAAAAAAAATTTTTAAAAAAAGCTCAGTGACTTTTTCAATAACCACCAGCAGCTCTGGAATATCCATATGTCTCGGAGCCCAGAGGTTTAGTCTTTCACTTTCTGATGCCAGTGGATTAGTGAATTATCCCAGGCCCTGATCGCCACTGGTTATAACCCCTTGACTGCTGTCCAGTAGGTTAAAGCTTCAGTCCACAGTCTTCCAGTGGCCATCCACTACACTGAGGCTCAGTCCAGTCCTTTGGTGATGCAGTCCCTGATGTCCAGCAGGTTAGTGCCCCAGTAATTGGTATCTTCATATGTTAATCCGCTGTGTCCATTAGTTTCATTACTTCTCTCTAGTGTCCGGGGGGTCAGTGCCTCAGTCCCTTCCCAGTTTTCTAGGGGTCAAATACTACAACTCCCTGCTTGAGGAGTGGTTTAAAGCCTCAGCCCCTAATGGTTGAGTGTATCAGTCTCTGATGTCCAGCAGGTCTAGTAGTGTCTCAGTCATTGGCATCTAAAGGCTTCCTATTGTGATTCTTGCTGCCCGTTGTTTCACCTGCTCGGCATCCTGTAGGCTAGTGCAATTTTTCAGTCCTCATAAACTGCAGTCCAGTCCTCCCTGCTAGAATGTGAGGTTCAGTCTAACAGCCCTTGTTGTCCAGGGATTTAGTGTTTTGTTGCCATTTGTCCAGTGGTTTAGTGCCTCAGTCCCTGGTGTCCACTGGTTTGGTGCCTCAGTCCCTGTCGTCCAGTGGTTTATTGCCTCAGTCCCTGGCGTCCAGTGGTTTAGTGCCTCAATCCCTGGTGTCCAGTGGTTTAGTGCCTCAGTCCCTGGTGTCCAGTGGTTTATTGCCTCAGTCCCTGGTGTCCAGTGGTTTAGTGCCTCAGTCCCTGGTGTCCAGTGGTTTGATGCCTCAGTCCCTGGTGTCCAGTGGTTTGGTGCCTTAGTTCCTGGTGATCAGTGGTTTAGTGCCTCAGTCCCTGGTGTCCAGTGGTTTAGTGCCTTAGTTCCTGGTGTCCAGTGGTTTGGTGCCTCAGTCCCTGGTGTCCAGTGGTTTAGTGCCTTAGTTCCTGGTGTCCAGTGGTTTAGTGCCTCAGTCCCTGGTGTCCAGTGGTTTAGTGCCTTAGTTCCTGGTGTCCAGTGGTTTAGTGCCTGAGTCCCTGGTGTCCAGTGGTTTACTGGCTCAGTCCCTGGTGTCCAGTTCTTTAGTGCCTCAGTCCCTGGTGTCCAGTTATTTAGTGCCTCAGTCCCTGGTGTCCAGTGGTTTAGTGTCTCAGTCCCTGGTGTCCAGTGGGTTAGTGCCTCAGTCCCTGGTGTCCAGTGGTTTAGTGTCTCAGTCCCTGGTGTCCAGTGGTTTAGTGTCTCAGTCCCTGGTGTCCAGTGGTTAGTGCCTCAGTCCCTGGTGTCCAGTGGTTAGTGCCTCAGTCCCTGGTGCCCAGTGGTTTGGTGCCTCAGTCCCTGGTGTCCAGTGGTTTAGTGCCTTAGTTCCTGGTGATCAGTGGTTTAGTGCCTCAGTCCCTGGTGTCCAGTGGTTTAGTGTCTCAGTCCCTGGTGTCCAGTGGTTAGTGCCTCAGTCCCTGGTGTCCAGTGGTTTAGTGTCTCAGTCCCTGGTGTCCAGTTATTTAGTGCCTCAGTCCCTTGTGTCCAGTGGTTTAGTGCCTCAGTCCCAGGCATCCAGTGGTTTAGTGCCTCAGTCCCTGGCGTCCAGTGGTTTAGTGCCTCAATCCATGGTGTCCAGTGGTTTAGTGCCTCAATCCCTGGTGTCCAGTGGGTTAGTGCCTCAGTCCCAATTTTCCAGTGGTCCTATACTGTCCTGAAGCCTTGTGCCTTTCTCCACTTTTCATGGCTGAACACCTACAGCTTCTTGACTGAATCTTTCTGACAGAGAAACGTTGAGGCAAGCAATAAACAGCTGCCATCTGACAGCCGCTCCATCACCTGCTACTGAATGCTGGAGCATAAAGCTGTCTTACATCTAACCACTATGGGGGTCATTTACTAAAAGAAAGTTGCCTATTATTGGCGTATTTCTGGTGTAGATTGCGGCACAGAGATTTTTGGCGCCGCAATCTGCGGCTTTTCGCCCTTCACACCAGATCTGGCCAGGGGAAGGGGACGGGCCAGTAGACCTGTCTCATTTATCGTTTTCTATGCCTGTTGTTGGCGCCTCTATGGCACATCCAAAAGGGTATTGAGACCGACCTCTAAAACGCCAGTCTTAATGAATGACCCCCTATATACATACTGTAACGTATGACATGTTCTAAAACAGTTCTAAAATGCATGAAACACGGAAAACCTCCTGACATGGAATCTTTCCGAGCGTTTGGAAAGTTTCTACAAAAACTTCACTACGAGCCAAAATGGAGAAAACATTACCATGTGTTACCATGTGATTTATAACAAAGTGTCACCTAGAGATATTGAATGCGGCCAGCGAGATCTCTCCATGTTTCCGAACCTCATTCTGGCTCTACCTCGCAATGCCCTCAGGACCCCATCACTGAAACGTCCAAGATAATGGACCCAAATCATGAATAATCACCGACGATCGCAGCGCTCAAATCATAATGGAAAACAGAGGGGAGAAAAGAAACGCAACGTACGGCTCGACTCCATGTCTAGCTCTTTCTGCTTGAGTTTAGCTACATCTTTGCAGCCATTATTTTTTATTGTTTTTTTATTATATCGTAGATTTCTCATTTGATTTTGTTAGATTAAAATGTGTTTAAGTCGTCTTTAAAGGCACCTGACATCAAATGTTCTGGAATAGTGTAAGGTCATAGACTTGTGAGGGTGGATTCAAGCGCACCGTAAATCTTCGTGTCTTCCAGGTAGATCTTGATGAAGATTTTTCATGGAATTGCCACAGATTTTGTCATTAGTAACAGGGAAATACACAGAAAATCTCATCCAAAAGTAAAATTCTAACAAATTAGAGAAGTTCCATGATTGCTTTCCTCTGGCCAGTCTTCTGCTTAGGCCTCATTCACGCGGACGTCATGTTTGACGCCCGGATAGGAGGCGGGTGCGTTGCGGGAATATGCGCGATTTTTCCGCGCGTGTGCAAACTTTTGTAATGCGTTTTGCACGCGCGTTGGAAAAATCGCCATGTTTGGTACCCAAACCCGAAGCCGGACATCATCATTAAAGTCCGGTTTCGGGTTGAGTATCCTGTATATTTTATGATTTTCCCTTATAACATGGTTATAAGGGAAAATAATAGCATTCTAGCAAGTGCGGATGCAGTGCGATTTTCCCGCATGGTTGCTAAGCGACGGGACCCGATCTCTATTATTTCCCCTTATAACATGGTTATAAGGGGAACTAATAGCATTCTCAATAAAGAATGCTTTGTAGAATGTTAATTAAGGGGTTAAAAATAAAAAACTTAACTTACCTTATCCACTTGATCGCGTAGTTGGCGATCTCTCTTCTCTCTTCAAGCTTTAGCTGTAGTCTAAAGGACCTGTGGTGACGTCACATCACATGGTCCAATCACATGGTCCTTCACAGACCATGTGATTGGACCATGTGATGTGACGTCATCACAGGTCCTTTAGACTGCAGCTAAAGCTTGAAGAAAAGAGAAGAGATCGCCAACTACGCGATCAAGTGGATAAGGTGAGTTAAGTTTTTTATTTTTAACCGTTTAATCAACATTCTACAAAGCATTCTTTATTGAGAATGCTATTAGTTCCCCTTATAACCATGTTATAAGGGAAAATAATAAAGATCGGGTCCCGTTGCTAAGCAACCATGCGGGAAAATCGCAACGCATCCGCACTTGCTTGCGGATGCTTGCGATTTTCCCGCAGCCCCATTCACTTCTATGGGGCCTGCGTTGCGTGAAAAACGCACAGTATAGAGCATGCTGCGATTTAACGCAACGCAGAAGTGATGCGTGAAAATCACCGCTCATGTGCACAGCCCCATAGAAATGAATGGGTCCGGATTCAGTGCGGGTGCAATGCGTCGTCCTCACGCATTGCACCCGCGCGAAATCACGCCCGTGTGAAAGGGGCCTTACAGATTATCCTGTAGTCTGCTACAGGAATCAAGTACGGGATTACAGCTGCAATAACACATGCCATTGTCGAGTTGAACATAGATATGGATTCAAAAAAGAGAAGATGTAACAGTCTTTTTTAAAGGGGTAATCCCATGATTTATGTAAAAAAATGAAAATCAGACATCATATAATAGATGACAATCTCTTTCTAACAAAGCTAGAACCAGTCCTGTGCCTCACATGGATCCAGAGATCTCCCCATTCATTGCTAGGCTAGATTTATTTTAAGCTGAAAGCTCGAGGGGAGTGTCCTTTCTGCTGCAGATTAGGGGACGTGTCCATTCTGCTTGGGCTTTCTACCTACCACAGCTCAGGAGGCAGGAGAAGGATGAAACTGAGCATGTGCGGCCATTTCAGTGAGCAGGTCAAAGAAATAAAATACAGACTAAACAGCAGGTGGCGCTATACAGATACATCTTATTGAATAACTCAGCAGCTATACAAAATTTGTAAGCACATGCATTTACAAAAGTATTCAGATCCAGGGGGGGGGGGTTATTAACCCTCCCTCTACTGGACAGACCTGTAAAGGAAACACTTACCTGCTTACAAGTGCCGCAGTCACTTGCAGCATGTGACCATGATGTAAGAGATGTCAGTCACCACTGAAGCCAGTGATTGGCTGCAGCGATGTCAAACCAGATGTTGATATCGAGGGAGCCCAGTGGAGCATCACTAGCCTGGAGGAGATAAAGGGGGAGTCATATTTTCTTTATAGGTCCGGCCAAGTGGGGACGTTTGCCAAAACCTTCCCTTCTTGCTCAATCCCATTGAGGCTGGGGCTGTACGGCACGCATGGCCGAGTCAAGAGTCGTATGGCCAATGATCGCTGTGTAGCCGTGCAGCCTCACAAGTGAATGGGGTCGCACTGCAACTAGCAAGTTGCTGAAGCCCCAGAATTACCAAAAAATCCAACACTGCTGGATTCTTTTTGAGATTCTGGGGTCTTTGATTCTAAAAACGGCATCAAAATGGTCCCCTATGTGTGATTCCAGCCCAGATTATCCAATTACAGGAACTAGTGCAGTTATATGCAATATCATAACGCTCAGTACCACTAACAAGGGGGTAACCAAAAAGGATAAAACACATGGAATTCAATGGAAGCTGTGTAATGCCCACCAGGACATGTCACATTCATCACATAGATGACAAAACATGAAGAATGTTTTCCGCAGAAAAAAACAATTGGGTGAAAAGTTATATTTACTTACATAGTATGGCGCCATCTGGTGTTCAATGTGTATAGCAATGTGCACGTCCATCTCCTGAGTTGACAACTGGTGGACATGCATGCTCAGTCGCTCTCGCTTCAGACAGGTCTCACACAGGTGTAGTGACACGAATCCAGAGAAGAAGAAGACTAAGGCTTTGGCTACACAGAAAACTCGGTCATTTGACACCTGTCACTCCAAGGATTGCAGTGGGATCGCAGTGTATGAATGGGGTAGCAGTGTGACTCGCACGTATGCCACGACTGCAACCTCCAAATCGCAAAGAAAAATCCAACACAGCCACGTAGCCGAACCCTTAACTGTCAGCTTCCAGAGGGGGAAGGAGAGTGGTTCAGCCCAGAACCAGACCCCAGCAGTACAGATTAGCAGCTGCACCTAGCTGCACATGAAAGCAAAAAATAATTCATGAGGACACCCCATTAAAGGGAGTCTTCCACCCCCCAAACCCCATTTTTCAGTACTCACATATTCCTGTTCTAAATTGCCCCCCCATTAAAAAGCCTCTTACCCCATTGTTTCACAGCTTACCTATCTTCATAAAATGACTTTTATTGCAGCTGTCAATCACAGCTGAAGGTGCCCAGGGGCGGCATAACGGCCGGTGCCCAGGCCGCGAGCTCATCTTCCTAAGTGTCCACGCCCCCATTCGGCCAGACGGCCCACCCAGTGTCTTCTGCTTGGCCTCCTCCTGAAGTGGCTAAATCCCGCGCCTGCGCCGAGGATCCGGCAGTCTGCGCTTGCACACTGGTTTCCCGATAACTGGCGCAAGCATCAGGGTATCCTGTGCGCAGGTGCGGGCCCGTACAGCGATACTCCTGGAAGCGCTGCATCGGAGGGCTGTTCAGAGCGGACTTCTAGGAGTATCGCTGTACGGGCCCGCGCCTGCGCACAGGATACCCCGATGCTTGCGCCAATTATCGGGAAACCAGTGCGCAAGCGCAGACTGCCGGATCCTCGGCGCAGGCGCGGGATTTAGCCACTTCAGGAGGAGGCCAAGCAGAAGACACTGGGCGGGCCATCTGGGTGAAAGGGGGCGTGGACACTTAGGAAGATGAGCTCGCGGCCTGGGCACCGGCCGTTATGACGCCGCCCCTAGGCACCTTCAGATGTGATTGACAGTTGCAATAAAAGTAATTTTATGAAGATAGGTAATCTGTGAAACAATGGGGTAAGAGGCTTTTTAATGGGGGGGCAATTTAGAACAGGAAGATGTGAGTACTGAAAAATGGGGTTTGGGGGGTGGGAGACTCCCTTTAAGCTCCATCAGCAGAATTTATATTTATATTACCTTCTTTATGGTCATCTAGAGATTATTCTTAGGGGTCAGAAACCTCCTTAGTCTAAATTCACACGTGCAGTTTATGTGGCAGTTTTTGGTGCAGTTTATCGTGCACATTTTGAGCCATACACAGGAGAGGCTACCAGAGAGGAAAAGAAGTTTCAGTCTTTTCTTTATATCTTTCCTTCGTTTTGGATCCGATTCTGTGTTTGGTGCAAAAACTGCAGCAAAAACTTCACGTGTGATTCCTGCCTTAAAGGAGTAGCTATAACTCTGGTGAGGGGCGCTGCTCTGCAGAGAAGAACTGGGAAGGAGCCACAGAGCTAACAGGGGCTGTTATACTAAAAAAAAAAAAAAAATTCACAAAAAGAACCAGATCCAACTGCTAGAACGCATTCTCTCTTAGTGCTTTGTCCGTACAAGTGTCAGCATTCACTGCACATCTGTAATTCTATTCACGAACGCGAAACCTCAACTGGAGTGCGCTGCAGTGCATAGAATTTTGGGCATATGGCAAAATGAATTGTAGCCACATCTTAAATTGGTCTCTTTTAGATAAATGTCACCAATAAACCAGTTGCCAATCCTTCGCCTGAAGATGCGGTTACGTTTTTACCGGTACTTACAGCGTTCTGATAATGGGATCCAGGTCTGGGCCAGTTATTGGCAGCGAGGCTTTGGCAGGGTGAGAACGGTATTTTTGCTTTACACCTGTGATGAGGGCTTGTCATCGGCGGCCGGTGACACATGCCAGACCCCTACATTCCACATCAATCCCCAGTTAATAAGATGAATGTGACAGTCAGACCATTAAGAGCTAAAATCTTACTGCTGCTGCGGAAAAGGGGGGTGGGGGGTGGCAAGAAGAAGTCTATAGCCACGCAGAGGAACCAGACAGCACCTCGAAATATTATACTCCTGTAATTTATCTCTATCATTTGTGGTATAATCAAAGCCAGCAGCAGCTACGCCATTATAACACATGGGATGGTGCGGCACTGCATTGTGGGAAGTGTGGCTGCCGAGCAGTCTACAGCCCCAGTACAAGACACCAGAGCAGAGACTGAACCGGCAAGGGCTCTTCTAATCTATAAGGGCCGAAAAGCAGGCAGATGGCAGAATTTTGTTTTCAGCTCTGGAGGCGAACTGATTTGAGAGAGCAGAGTTATACTGTAAGCTGCAGTCCATGACAGAACCTGCTAGTTCAGAGGTAAAAGGCAATGAACGGCAGCACGGTGGCTCAGTGGTTAACACTGGTGCCCTGCAGCTTTGGGGTCCTAGGTTCAAATCCGACCATGGACAACATCTGCATGGAGTTTGCTCGGGTTTCCTCCCACACTCCAAAGACATACTGATGGGGAGCTTAGATTGTGAGCCCCAATTGGGGTCAGTTGGATGCTAATGTGCTGTGGAATATAGTGACGCTATATAAGTGCATGCAATAAATGGTATTGTGGGAGCTGCAGATTTTTCTATATTTTGTAAAGATTATGTCAGCCTCAGAGCACACACTGAACCAGCAGGGCATGCTATCAAGGGGACATTGTGACGGCTGGGAGAAATGAAATTCTGCAACCTACGGCTACTTTCACACTTGCGTTATTCTTTTCCGCTATTGAGTTCCGTCCTAGGGGCTAAATATCGGAAAAAACTGATCAGTTTAATCCTAATGCATTCTGAATGGAGAGCATTCCGTTCAGGATGCATCAGTTCAGTCCCTCTTACGTTTTTTGGCCGGAGAAAATACCACTTTCTGCGGTATTTTCTCGGTCCAAAATTCCGGAACACTTGCCGGAATGCCGGATCCGGCATTAATTTACACTGAAAAATATTAGTGCCGCATTGACGAATCCGTTCTTGCGGTCTGCGCATGCGCAGACCTTTAAAAATGTAAAACGATAAATACCGGATCCGTTTTTCTGGATGACACCGGAGAGATGGATCCGGTATTGCATTTGTGAGGCGGATCCGGATCCGTCTACAAATGCTGTCCGTTTGCATACAGATTGCCGGAATCCAGCAAGGCAAGTGTGAAAGTACTGGGTTCAGACCTGAGCGTTTCTGAGATGCGCGTTTTCCACGCGTTTTTGTCGCGCGTTTTTGGCAATAGTAAACGCGCGTTTTACGCGCGTTTGTGTGATTGACTGCAGTGTTGTCCAATGACCAAATATCCCTGTCTATATGAAGTTTGGCCTTTCCAGCATGTTGCAAATTTTTTTCAGTGTCAAAAACGCGCAAAATACAAGCGTTGTGCGTTCCCATTGAAGTCTATGGGCCAAAACGCACGACAAACGCCCCCAAAAAAGCTCAAGTACTTGTTTATGCGTCGGGCGCTTTTCAGCGCGTTCGAACGCGCTGTAAAACGCAAAAATGTGAACCAGTCCCATAGGGAAGCATTGGTTTGCATCGGTTATGCGTTTTACAGCGCATTCGATCGCGCTGTAAAAGCGCAAGTGTGAACTGAGGGTAAGAGTAAAAAGATCAAGAGGTAAAACTAAAGGAAATCGACATTAGAAAAAAAAAAAAAGCAAAGGATTCGTTTCTACGTATAATAAGTAAAACGGAAAATAAATGAGACATTGAAAAAATGCTTAAGCCTCATTCACACGGTCGGGGTTCGGTCAGTGATTTCCATCAGTGATTTTGAGCCAGTCCTGGTTTTGCGCTGCATACTCAATCCAGGATTTCCTGCTTGTTCAGTGTCTGTGTAGAACTTGCCGCAGCGAACTGCATTAAAGGGGTTCTCCGATTTTTTCTATTTATATCAGATCGGGGAACTTATGGCACCTCCGCCGATCAGCTGTTTGAAAAGAAGGTGAATATCACAGAGCCGTCCCATAGAAGTGAATGGGATGGCATTGCTGTGATTAGACTGCTCACCGCTGTGATGTCGAAAGCAAGCAGGTAAACAATGAAGAGAAGAGAAGGCAGTGCTTGTATGAGTGCTGCCTTCTCTTCGAACAGCTGATCAGTAGGTGTGCCAGCATTCGGACCCCCGCCGATCTGATAATGAGGACCTATCCTGAGTATAGGTCATCAAAAGAAAAAAGCAGACAATTCTTTAATGGGAAGTCCTTAGACACTCTGCAGTCAAGTAATGTTAGAAAAACTATCGGCCTCCAGGTCACATTAGAGGAGCTCCGGGAAGACAAATGGAGAATCAGCCGAAAACAAACTGCAGCATGCAGCCGACTCTCCGCTTGTCTGCTGGAGCAGCGTAGGGATCTACGCCGAACCCCATTAGGCTGAATGGGACCGGCAGGCATCCCGTTTGTATCCGGCAGCGCCCGATCCGGAGGATTACAGCAAGCTGTTCTCTGCCGGAACAACCAGCTTGAATTCACAACGGAGATGTGAAACTAACCTAAACTGTAAGGAGGATGTGTACTGACGAGCTACTGACTGTTCTAATAACAAACAATGTTTTATTCAGCTCTGGAGTGTAATACAGGATGTAACTCAGGATCAGTACAGGATAAGTAATGTATGTACACAGTGACTCCACCAGCAGAATAGTGAGTGCAGCTCTGGAGTATAATACAGGATGTAACTCAGGATCAGTACAGGATAAGTAATGTATGTACACAGTTACTCCACCAGCAGAATAATGAGTACAGCTCTGGAGTATAATATAGGATGTAACTCAGGATCAGTACAGGATAAGTAATGTATGTGCACAGTGACTGCACCAGCAGAATAGTGAGTGCAGCTCTGGAGTATAATACAGGATGTAACTCAGGATCAGTACAGGATAAGTAATGTAATGTATGTACACAGTGACTGCACCAGCAGAATAGAGAGTACAGCTCTGGAGTATAATACAGGATGTAACTCAGGATCAGTACAGGATAAGTAATGTATGTACACAGTGACTGCACCAGCATAATAGTGAGTTCAGCTCTGGAATATAATACAGGATGTAACTCAGGATCAGTTCAGGATAGGTAATGTAATGTATGTACACAGTGACTGCACCAGCAGAATAGTGAGTGCAGCTCTGGAGTGTAATACAGGATGTAACTCAGGATCAGTACAGGATAAGTAATGTATGTACACAGTGACTGCACCAGCAGAATAGTGAGTACAGTTCTGGAGTATAATACAGGATGTAACTCAGGATCAGTACAGTATAAGTAATGTATGTGCACAGTGACTGCAGCAGCAGAATAGTGAGTGCAGCTCCGGAGTATAATACAGGATGTAACTCAGGATCAGTACAGGATAAGTAATGTAATGTATGTACAAAGTGACTCCACCAGCAGAATAGTGAGTGCAGCTCTGGAGTATAATACAGGATGTAACTCAGGATCAGTACAGGATAAGTAATGTAATGTATGTACACAGTGACTGCACCAGCAGAATAGTGAGTGCAGCTCTGGAGTATAATACAGGATGTAACTCAGGATCAGTACAGGATAAGTAATGTATGTATGTACACAGTGACTCCACCAGCAGAATAGTGAGTGCAGCTCTGGAGTATAATACAGGATGTAACTCAGGATCAGTACAGGATAAGTAATGTATGTACACAGTGACTGAACCAGCAGTATAGTGAGTGCAGCTCTGGAGTATATGCAGGGTGTAACTCAGGATCAGTACAGGATAAGTAATATAATGTATGTCCACAGTGACTGCACCAGCAGAATAGCGAGTGCAGCTCTGGAGTATAATACAGGGTATAACTCAGGATCAGAACAGGATAAGTAATGTATGTATGTACACAGTGACTGCACCAGCAGAATAATGAGTGCAGCTCTGGAGTATAATACAGGATGTAACTCAGGATCAGTACAGGATAAGTAATGTAATGTATGTACACAGTGACTGCACCAGCAGAATAGTGAGTGCAGCTCTAGAGTGTAATACAGGATGTAACTCAGGATCAGTACAGGATAAGTAATGTATGTACACAGTGACTCCACCAGCAGAATAGTGAGTGCAGCTCTGGAGTATAATACAGGATGTAACTCAGGATCAGTGCAGGATAAGTAATGTAATGTATGTACACAGTGACTGCACCAGCAGAATAGTGAGTGCAGCTCTGGAGTATAATACAGGATGTAACTCAGGATCAGTACAGGATAAGTAATGTAATGTATGTACACAGTGACTGCACCAGCAGAATAGTGAGTGCAGCTCTGGAGTATAATACAGGATGTAACTCAGGATCAGTACAGGATAAGTAATGTAATGTATGTACACAGTGACTGCACCAGCAGAATAGTGAGTGCAGCTCTGGAGTATAATACAGGATGTAACTCAGGATCAGTACAGGATATGTAATGTATGTACACAGTGACTGAACCAGCAGTATAGTGAGTGTAGCTCTGGAGTATATGCAGGATGTAACTCAGGATCAGTACAGGATAAGTAATGTAATGTATGTACAAAGTGACTCCACCAGCAGAATAGTGAGTGCAGCTCTGGAGTATAATACAGGATGTAACTCAGGATCAGTGCAGGATAAGTAATGTAATGTATGTACACAGTGACTCCACCAGCAGAATAGTGAGTGCAGCTCTGGAGTATAATACAGGGTATAACTCAGGATCAGAACAGGATAAGTAATGTATGTACACAGTGACTGCACCAGTAGAATAGTGAGTGCAGCTCTGGAGTATAATACAGGATGTAACTCAGGATCAGTACAGGAGAAGTAATGTAATGTATGTCCACAGTGACTGCACCAGCAGAATAATGAGTGCAGCTCTGGAGTATAATACAGGATGTAACTCAGGATCAGTACAGGATAAGTAATGTATGTACACAGTGACTGCACCAGCAGAATAGTGAGTGCAGCTCTGGCGAATAATACAGGATGTAACTCAGGATCAGTACAGGATAAGTATTGTAATGTATGTACACAGTGACTCCACCAGCAGAATAGTGAGTGCAGCTCTGGAGTATAATACAGGATGTAACTCAGGATCAGTACAGGATAAGTAATGTATGTACACAGTGACTCCACCAGCAGAATAGTGAGTGCAGCTCTGGAGTATAATACAGGATGTAACTCAGGATCAGTGCAGGATAAGTAATGTATGTACACAGTGACTGCACCAGCAGTATAATGAGTGCAGCTCTGGAGTATATGCAGGATGTAACTCAGGATCAGTACAGGATAAGTAATGTAATGTATGTACACAGTGACTCCACCAGCAGAATAGTGAGTGCAGCTCTGGAGTATAATACAGGATGTAACTCAGGATCAGTGCAGGATAAGTAATGTAATGTATGTACACAGTGACTGCACCAGCAGAATAGTGAGTGCAGCTCTGGAGTATAACACGGGATGTAACTCAGAATCATTACAGGATAAGTAATGTAATGTATGTACACAGTGACTGCACCAGCAGAATAGTGAGTGCAGCTCTGGAGTATAATACAGGATGTAACTCAGGATCAGTACAGGATAAGTAATGTATGTACACAGTGACTGCACCAGCAGAATAGTGAGTACAGCTCTGGAGTATAATACATGATGTAACTCAGGATCAGTACAGTATAAGTAATGTATGTGCACAGTGTCTGCACCAGCAGAATAGTGAGTGCAGCTCTGGAGTATAATACAGGATGTAACTCAGGATCAGTACAGGATAAGTAATGTAATGTATGTACACAGAGACTCCACCAGCAGAATAGAGAGTGCAGCTCTGGAAAATAATACAGGATGTAACTCAGGATCAGTGCAGGATAAGTAATGTAATGTATGTACACAGTGACTCCACCAGCAGAATAGTGAATGCAGCTCTGGGTTATATTGCAGGGTGTAACTCAGGATCAGTACAGGATAAGTAATGTAATGTATGTATACAGTGACTGCACCAGCAGAACAGTGAGTGCAGCTCTGGAGTATAATACAGGATATAACTCAGGATCAGTACAGGATAAGTAATGTAATGTATGTACACAGTGACTGCACCAGCAGAATAGTGAGTGCAGCTCTGGGGTATACTACAGGATGTAACTCAGGATCAGTACAGGATAAGTAATGTAATGTATGTACACAGTGACTGCACCAGCAGAATAGTGAGTGCAGCTCTGGAGTATAATACAGGATGTAACTCAGGATCAGTACAGGATAAGTAATGTAATGTATGTACACAGTGACTGCACCAGCAGAATAGTGAGTGCAGCTCCGGAGTATAATACAGGATGTAACTCAGGATCAGTACAGGATAAGTAATGTAATGTATGTACACAGTGACTCCACCAGCAGAATAGTGAGTGCAGCTCTGGGGTATAATACAGGATGTAACTCAGGATCAGTACAGGATAAGTAATGTAATGTATGTACACAGTGACTGCACCAGCAGAATAGTGAGTGCAGCTCTGGAGTATAATACAGGATGTAACTCAGGATCAGTACAGGATAAGTAATGTAATGTATGTTGAGTGAGTGCAGCTCAAAATGAATTAGATTATATCTAGACGTAAACTTGCTTTCAAAGGTCGGTACAAACGTTTAAGAAACAGTTTCTGGGAATGTGACAAGAGAAAATGCATTAGTACATGTAGAAATTGTAGATTTACGGAAACTAAAAATAACGGTTACTGGCAACTCCTGATGCACTGTAGGAATGGAAAGGTTCATGGCCACAGGAAGACAGGACAAGGAGGTCAAAGAGCTAAGCAGCCAAAATGAATGGAGATAAAAGTTGGGTCAACAGTAATTCCCTCTAAATACTTTTCCTGTCTAATCCCTTAGAGCTTTGTCCTGTGGATGGACAATGCCACACAAGGTGTGAAGGGCTCTTTAATTAGCTGGACATCTAGGGGGTTAAAAAAACCTCAGCCGTTTAAATTTCGGAACACAAAAACAGCCTTCTTAAAGGATCTCATGAAAGACAAGCAGTGACTCTGAAAGTATTATATTACTTGTGCATTTGTGCATAAGGGGCAGTATTATAGTAGTTATAGTCTTATACATAGGATCAGTATTATAGTAGTTATATTCTTGTACATAGGAGCAGTATTATAGTAGTTATATTCTTGTACATAGGAGGCAGTATTATAGTAGGTATATTCTTGTACATAGGAGCAGTATTATAGTAGTTATATTCTTGTACATAGGAGCAGTATTATAGTAGTTATATTCTTGTACATAGGAGGCAGTATTATAGTAGTTATATTCTTGTACATAGGAGGCAGTATTATAGTAGTTATATTCTTGTACATAGGAGCAGTATTATACTAGTTATATTCTTGTACATAGGAGAAAGTATTATAGTAGTTATATTCTTGTACACAGGAGCAGTATTATAGTAGTTATATTCTTATACATAGGAGCAGTATTATAGTAGTTATATTCTTGTACATAGGAGGCAGTATTATAGTAGTTATATTCTTGTACATAGAAGCAGTATTATATTAGTTATATTCTTGTACATAGGAGCAGTATTATAGTAGTTATATTCTTGTACATAGGAGCAGTATTATAGTAGTTGTATTCTGTACATAGGAGCGGTATTATAGTAGTTATATTCTTGTACATAGGAGCAATATTATAGTAGTTATATTCCTGTACATAGGAGGCAGTATTATAGTAGTTATATTCTTGTACACAGGAGCAGTATTATAGTAGTTATATTCTTGTACATAGGAGGCAGTATTATAGTAGTTATATTCTTGTACACAGGAGCAGTATTATAGTAGTTATATTCTTGTACATAGGAGGCAGTATTATAGTAGTTATATTCTTGTACATAGGAGGCAGTATTATAGTAGTTATATTCTTATACATAGGAGCAGTATTATAGTAGTTATATTCTTGTACATAGAAAGAAGTATTATAGTAGTTATATTCTTGTACATAGGAGCAGTATTATAGTAGTTATATTCTTGTACATAGGAGCAGTATTATAGTAGTTATATTCTTGTACATAGGAGACAGTATTATAGTAGTTATATTCTTGTACATAGGAGCAGTATTATAGTAGTTATATTCTTATACATAGGAGCAGTATTATAGTAGTTATATTCTTGTACATAGGAGCAGTATTATAGTAGTTATATTCTTGTACATAGGAGCAGTATTATAGTAGTTATATTCTTGTACATAGGAGGCAGTATTATAGTAGTTATATTCTTGTACATAGGAGGTAGTATTATAGCAGTTATATTCCTGTACATAGGAGCAGTATTATAGTAGTTATATTCTTGTACATAGGAGGCAGTATTATAGTAGTTATATTCTTGTACATAGGAGCAGTATTATAGTAGTTATATTCTTGTACATAGGAGCAGTATTATAGTAGTTATATTCTTGTACATAGGAGGCAGTATTATAGTAGTTATATTCTTGTACATAGGAGCAGTATTATAGCAGTTATATTCTTGTACATAGGAGCAGTATTATAGTAGTTATATTCTTGTACATAGGAGGCAGTATTATAGTAGTTATATTCTTGTACATAGGAGGTAGTATTATAGCAGTTATATTCTTGTACATAGGAGCAGTATTATAGTAGTTATATTCTTGTACATAGGAGCAGTATTATAGTAGTTATATTCTTGTACATAGGAGCAGTATTATAGTAGTTATATTGCTTGTACATAGGAGCAGTATTATAGTAGTTGTATTCTTGTACATAGAAGGCAGTATTATAGTAGTTATATTCTTGTACATAGTAGCAGTATTATAGTAGTTATATTCTTGTACATAGGAGGCAGTATTATAGTAGATATATTCTTGTACATAGGAGGCAGTATTATAGCAGTTATATTCTTGTACATAGGAGCAGTATTATAGTAGTTATATTCTTGTACATAGGAGCAGTATTATAGTAGTTATATTCTTGTACATAGGAGCAGTATTATAGTAGTTATATTCTTGTACATAGGAGCAGTATTATAGTAGTATATATTCTTGTACATAGGAAGCAGTATTATAGTAGTTATATTCTTGTACATAGGAGCAGTATTATAGTAATTATATTCTTGTACATAGGAGCAGTATTATAGTAGTTATATTCTTGTACATAGGAGCAGTATTATAGTAGTTATATTCTTGTACATAGGAGCAGTATTATAGTAGTTATATTCTTGTACATAGGAGCAGTATTATAGCAGTTATATTCTTGTACATAGGAGCAGTATTATAGTAGTTATATTCTTGTACATAGGAGGCAGTATTATAGTAGTTATATTCTTGTACATAGGAGCAGTATTATAGTAGTTATATTCTTGTACATAGGAGGCAGTATTATAGTAGTTATATTCTTGTACATAGGAGGTAGTATTATAGCAGTTATATTCCTGTACATAGGAGCAGTATTATAGTAGTTATATTCTTGTACATAGGAGGCAGTATTATAGTAGTTATATTCTTGTACATAGGAGGTAGTATTATAGCAGTTATATTCTTGTACATAGGAGCAGTATTATAGTAGTTATATTCTTATACATAGGGGGCAATATTATAGCAGTTATATTCTTTTACATAGGAGCAGTATTATAGTAGTTATATTGCTGCACATAGGAGCAGTATTATAGTAGTTGTATTCTTGTACATAGAAGCAGTATTATAGTAGTTATATTTGTGTACATAGTAGCAGTATTATAGTAGATATATTCTTGTATATAGGAGGTAGTATTATAGTAGATATATTCTTGTACATAGGAGCAGTATTATAGCAATTATATTCTTGTACATAGGAGCAGTATTATAGTAGTTATATTCTTGTACATAGGAGCAGTATTATAGTAGTTATATTCTTGTACATAGGAGCAGTATTATAGTAGTTATATTCTTGTACATAGGAGCAGTATTATAGTATATATATTTTTGTACATAGGAGCAGTATTATAGTAGTTATATTCTTGTACATAGGAGCAGTATTATAGTAATTATATTCTTGTACATAGGAGCAGTATTATAGTAGTTATATTCTTGTACATAGGAGGCAGTATTATAGTAGTTATATTCTTGTACATAGGAGCAGTATTATATTAGTTTTATTCTTGCACATAGGAGCAGTATTATAGCAGTTATATTCTTGTACATAGGAGCAGTATTATAGTAGTTATATTCTTGTATATAGGAGGCAGTATTATAGTAGTTATATTCTTGTACATAGGAGGCAGTATTATGGTAGTTATAGTCTTGTCCATAGGAGGAAGTATTATAGTAGTTATATTCTTGTACATAGAAGAAGTATTATAGTAGTTATATTCTTGTACATAGGAGGCAGTATTATAGTAGTTATATTCTTGTACATAGGAGGCAGTATTATAGTAGTTATATTCTTGTACATAGGAGGCAGTATTATAGTCGTTATATTCTTGTACATAGGGCCAGTATTATAGTAGTTATATTCTTTTACATAGAAGAAGTATTATAGTAATGTTCAATGTTTCAGATTATAAAATATATTTGAATATCAGCAACGATAACTCAAGGGAAATACAAAAGTGTAGTTTTTTATTGATGGTATTTATTAAGGGAAAATAGCTATCCAAACCAACCTGGCCCTATGTGAAAAAGTAATAGCTCCCTAAACCTAATAACTGGTTGTGCCAGCCTTGGGGGCAACAACTGCAATCAAGCCTTTGTGATAACTGGCAATAAGTCTTTCACCTCTCTGTGGAGAAATTTTGTCCCACTCTTCTTGGCAGAAATGTTTTATTTCAGACACATTGGAGGGTTTTTGAGCATAAGTGGCCTGTTTAAGGTCATACCACAGCATCTCAATTGGATTTAAGTTCGGATTTTGATTAGGCCACTCCAAAACTTCCTTTTTTTTTCCAGCCATTGAGAGGTGGACTTTCCAGTGTGCTCCGGATCATTGTCCTCCTGCAGAACCTAAGGATGCTTGAGCTTAAGGCTAGTTTCACACTAGCGGCAGGACGGATCTGACAGGCTGTTCAGCCTGTTCAAGTGTGTCGCCGGACTGCCACTCCTATAATGGGGACGGGGCAGAGCTCCGGCGCAGTACGGCTAGAGGCCGCCGGACTATAACTACGACATGTCCGACATTTAGTCAGGCCGGACAGCCTGTCGGATCCGTTCTGCCGCTAGTGTGAAACTAGCCTAAGATCACAAACTGATTATCGGACATTTTCCTTCAGGATTTTCTGGTAGAGAGACAAAATTCACAGTCCCATCAATTACAGCAGGTTGCTCGGGTCCTGAAGCGGCAAAGCTAGGAAACCCATGGAACGGCTGCCGGGCTTCATCTAAGAGAGCGATCTAGACTTGCCGCAGGAGTTGAGGTTGCATGGGAGGAGGAGGTTGCAAAAAAATAATGCTGGCCCTTCAAAAATTTGCTGTGGGGCCTAGTCATTTCTAGTTATGACACTGTCCCAGACCATAACATAAATATATGTTTTTTAAATATAGTTATAAGGGAAGTCTGGGCTATAGATATTAATCAACTATCTATAGGATAAGACATGAATATCAGATCATGGAGGTCACTTGACTCGGGGCTGAGCTGCTGTATCCTGGTACGGCCACTTATTTCGGGCACCAGTGGCTGCTGAGAACGGCTGGTCCGTGGGGCTGCTGGGTGTAAGACCTCATCAATTTGATATTACCTGTCCTAACCATAGGTCATCAGTATCTACAGCCATGAATTATGCTATATATTAATACAGAATTGTTTGTAGACTACGTGGACTTACAGACATTTATTTGGGCCACCTCATGGTAGGAGTACATATATCGGTAGTTTGCACCAAGCTATGGAAGCCACGTCTCTTTTTGTAGACCGTGCTTAAAAACCCCTAAAACACCTGGCAATTCATATACTCCATTTTTTGGAACAATTTACAATACAATTTTCGTTTTGTGGCAAAAACGGTAATGAAATTCCACAATAATTCTCTGTCTGAAGGATGGTCTTGTAATCGTGGTGTCAGAAGAATGACACAGGAGGTGACAGATGTATATCTGAGAAGTGGAGGAGGGTCCACTAATCCTCCCTCATTCTTTGTCCCGGCAGACACAAGTTATCTGACATTCCACAAAAATAATACAAAAACATGTATTTCCATTCATCATGGCATGGACTTGGCAGTGCAGACTGCAGAGAACATGTTAGGAAACACCACAGGCAACATTTATCCTCCGTGCTCTGTGGCTCGGGTCACATACACACAATAATATAAGGACTAATGTAAGAGGCCCAGAGGGGTTATCCAGTTCTAAAAATGCCGGGCCCCTCCTATAGGTCATACTTACCCCGCTACCCGGCACCTGCGTCACTCCAGGTCCCTGCATGGCCGCCACTGCATCTCCCCGTCGGGGGTGCAACCGATAGC
This sequence comes from Bufotes viridis, assembly GCA_033119425.1. Lineage (NCBI taxonomy): Eukaryota > Metazoa > Chordata > Amphibia > Anura > Bufonidae > Bufotes > Bufotes viridis. Next base: position 494,597,996 of record CM065591.1, on the reverse strand, counting down.
GGGCCATGAAGGTGACCAGCCTCCCAAGTATCACGGGTGACGTGCAGGGTTCCAAAATTATGTGGGTGCCGGTGAGGGGGGTAAGTATGATCTGTAGGAGGGGCCCAGGCATTGTGGGGGACATTTTTAGAATTGGGAGACCCATTTAAGGTATGTATGTAATAAAAAAAAAAATAACCTGAAAGGCAGTAATTATGACAAAAGAAGGCACACTCCCCGACTTCAGCACTGCAGCACCGTGCTTGAGATCGCTCTCAGCCCCATTCACATCAATGTAGCTGAGCTGCGTCTAGGCCACGGATGAACGTGACGTCACTGTCTTAGGGAAAGATGTGAGAAGGCTGTGAGCACCGGTGCCTTCTTAAACAGCTGGTTGGCAGGGGTCCTGGGTGATGGACCCCGACCAATCAGAGGATAAGTCATCAGTATAAAAATCTCAGAAAACACCTTTAAAAGGGTTGTCTGGGCTCTGAGCTGAACCCGGACATACCCATATTTTCACCCAGGCAGCCCCACTACGATGAGCATCGGAGCATGAAATGCTCCGATGCCCTCCTTTGCCCTGTGCTGCATCACGCAGTGCAAAGCCATTTTCAGGCTAATCCAATTTTTTGAAAAAACAACATACTTGCTTTATTCATGAGAGGCCGTCGCTGCCTTCTTGATTGAAGACACCACGCAAAATCATGCGCTGTGATGTGATGATGTCATTACGCTGGGCAAGCGCTGTGACGTCATCACTGATGATCATCGCTGAAATTTCATGCGGTATCTTCAGTCAATCGCGAGGAAATTTGAATTTGCAGCAAAACAAATTCTTCCTGAAATTTGGATCAAAGTCAATTGGCTTGGCTTTGATTCACTCAACACTAATCACCACAGTTGTGCCAAACTCCGTGTGTGACGTGGTTTAATGGCCAGGAATTTGGGGGGGCTCTGATTCCGGCTATTAATGTGGCAGTTACAGCTACCCCCGCCACCGGTGATCTGCTGTGTCTGCACAATTACCAAGCCGCAGTGTACGCTCATGTATCATGTGGTAACACAAAGGGGTTAATGCTGTGTTAAACCTTTATAATACTCCCACTGTGTCTTTTTTTTTTGTTTTTTTGCATCAGTTTCCACTTCTCTGGATGCAGCCTGCAGTATAAAGAATGGAGGTTTACACATACTCTTTTCTTTACATTGCTGTCTGCATCCAGAGAAGTGGAGTGGATAGAAAAACACATCACAGCTTTATTTATACAGGTTTCTCTTTAAATAGCCTCTCCAAAGCTTCACCAGTGAGTATGCACTGGGGTTATGTATGGCGGTATTATTTGGGCATTGTATGACTATATTACATTAAAATTCCATTCCTGCTTCTAATATTTGTCCAGAATTTTGTCCGTGTGCCACAAAAATGGTCTAGCCTAATTTTATGTCACCTATAAGGCGGGGTCATTTCAAAAATGCACGTAGGAGCATTTATGCCACTCCCCCTTTTCCCTGTGGAGCCACACCCCCTTGTCGGTCAAGATATAAAATGTTTAGAAAAGAGTGTAAACGGTAAATGTGATGCAAAACATGTCAACCAGTTGTTGCCGCAAAATGCACCAAAAAAAGGCGTATTTTCAATAGTAAATACGGTAGAATTGTTTTATAGAGCACTAGAATGGGCACTGAGGCTATTACTTGGGCACTGCATGCCTATAGTATGTGCAGTCTTACTACACGGTGGCAGGGGCGTAACGTTTTTTTTTTTTTTTTATACGACTTATACTTTTAACTGGCACATAATAGGGGGGCGGCATGGAGAGGCACTTGTTACAATTCAAAGTTTGCCCTGGGGCCCATAGAACTTTAGTTATGCCACTGTACGGTGGCATACGCTCAATACTTTAAAGGGGTATTCCACTTGGATTAAGTTATCACCTATCCTGTGGAAAACTATTAAATCAGTGGGGGGGGGGGTCCTACCAAACAGCCCCATAACCCCTGCATCCCCCCTGAAATGAACGCAACAACCGGTCGGGCATGAGTGTGGCCCTTCCATTCATTTCTATGGGAATTCCAGAGATGGGGGTGGGGGGGCTCTACTCGTGATCTCCGGAAGTCCCATAGAAATTATTGGAGCGGCCACGCGAATGTGCAACTGGATGCTCTGTTTATTTCAGGGGTCTGCCGGGAGTACAACGCCACCATTGTCGCGATCGGCGGGGGAGCCTCACCGTTCTTATAGTTAAAGCAGATACTATCTAACAATATGTGTTTATTATGTGAGCAGTATGAGACATAGGGGCACATTTATGTAGAGCAGCAGGTTATGTCCGCCGGCCTCTCCAAAACTTCGGCACACCCAGCGCCACTAGTCCTAGCGTTCTTACATTTAGACCATTTCTACACCTAAAGTGAATGAGACGAATCTGCCGTCCCGTCCCTATCCCCACCCACTTTTAGACCTGGCGTGAGCTGGGAAAAGTCGCCTATTGTGGCGCAACTAATTTAAGCGTATTTCAGTATAGTAAATGACCCCCATAGTATATGAGTGCCCACCATCATTATTTGGGCATAATAAACCACTTTGATGGAGCTATTTTATGAGCACCTCAGGACATTAGGTCATTAGTATGTGGGCAATTTATTACATAAGCAGGCCAAGTACTTTTTTTGGATTTATCTCTGGCACCACACGCCAGGGTCCGCGCACCCACAGGGGACTACTCCTTGATAACTGGACATACCAATCTAGGTAACCTAGTGCTGAACTTTCTTACTTTGATTCATTTTGTCCATCACATTATACACTGCTCATATCCAAAGGTTACGACCACCCTGCAATCCAGCAGTGGTGGTCGTGCTAGCACAGTATAGAAAAAGGCGCCGGCCAGTGGGCACAGGCACACATGCGCAGCAGCTCCTGCATCTGCGCTGCAGTGGTGGTCGCAACCCCTTGAAATGAGCAAGGGATGACACCGGCAAAGGAAGCATTATGGAGAATCACAATACATTAGTAAGTGCCTTGTATTCACTTTCTCTACATGATAAATGCCAGTTGCTGAAGTGACACAACCCCTTTAAAGGAAATGTTCCCACTTGCACGCCCCCTGCTTTGAATACGTGCCATGGCCTTGATATCAGACTTGCCACTGTCTTTGTACTCCGACATGTTTATTGTGGAAGAAAAATGTTGGCATCTCTGAAATAACTGATAACATTAATCCTGTTATGGCGCGCTCGACTTTACCGCATCTGGAACTTCAATGGGATGAGATATGACTAGGAAAGAAAAATCAAAGCCTGGAATGTTCTAATCATAGCAATCCATATGTCTGAACCTTACATCCAGACTGTTCACACCACGGACGTACACGTATGACACCACTGAGACACGGGATGTCACCGCTGCGGACCCCCGCTGACTCTACAAGTCCAGTGGCCATGATCGATGCAAGCAAAACTTCACGGCTTCAGGACGAAGATGGGGGAAATGAGGACAGGGTTATCCCAAAAGCTACGACCCCAAACATCAGCCATGATATGAGACGACCACACAGCAATTTAAAGGGAATGTACTCTTGGCTGAATTTGATGGACTTATGTCTTTTTTCAACCGTATTAATTATCTAATATGTCATCAGAAAATGACCCTTTTTTATGTTAAACTAGGGATGTCCCGATACCATTTTTTTAAGACCGAGTACGAGTACCGATACTTTTATTTAAGTACTCACTGATACCAATTACTGATACCAATTTTAAAAATAAAATAAATAACACACGCCGGACGAGTGAATCCACACATGTCCTACGGCCTGATGAAGGGCTTATTACTAAGCCCGAAACGTTGCCTGTAATATGTCCGGCTGAAATAAAAACTCACCAAGCATCAAAAAATTCACTGGAGTGCGGTCTAAATTTTGTTATATATTGAAGAGTCCGTGTGGTGGAGCACAGGACGAAATACCCTTGACGTGCACCCATTTAGCCAGAAAGAGAGCGAGTGCTGTGATCCCTATTGTGAGAAATACATTTATTTTGTGACCACTGACCAACCAAAAGTCCAAAAAACATAACAGCCCCCAGCCTCTCATTAGCCCCCCAGCCTCTCATCAGCCCCCCAGCCTCTCATCAGCCCCCCAGCCTCTTCCTGTTATCAGCACCCCCAGCCTCTTATTAGTCCCCTGAGCCTCTCAGCAGCCCCCCAGCTTCTCATCTGCCCCCCAGCTTCTCATCTGCCCCCCAGCCTCTCATCTGCCCCCCAGCCTCTCATCAGCCCCCCAGCCTCTTCCTCTCATTAGCCCCCCAGCCTCACATCAGCCCTCCAAGCCTCTTCCTCTCAGCTGCCCCCCAGCCTCTCATCAGCCCCCCCAGCCTCTTCCTCTAAGCACCCCCCCAGCCTCTTCCTCTCATCAGCCCCCAGCTTCTCAGCAGCCCCCCAGCCTCTTCCTCTCAGCAGCCCCCCAGCCTCTTCCTCTCATTAGCCCCCAGCCTCTCATCAGCCCAGCCTCTTCCTCTAAGCAGCCCCCAGCCTTTCATCTGCCCCAGCCTCCTCTCATCAGCCCCCAGCCTCTTCCTGTTATCAGCACCCCAGCCTCTCATTAGTCCCCTGAGCCTCTCAGCAGCCCCCAGCTTCTCATCTGCCCCCAGCTTCTCATCTGCCCCCAGCCTCTCATCTGCCCCCAGCCTCTCATCAGCCCCCAGCCTCTTCCTCCATTAGCCCCCAGCCTCCATCAGCCCTCCAAGCCTCTTCCTCTCAGCTGCCCCCAGCCTCTCATCAGCCCCCAGCCTCTTCCTCTAAGCACCCCCAGCCTCTTCCTCTCATCAGCCCCCAGCTTCTCAGCAGCCCCCAGCCTCTTCCTCTCAGCAGCCCCCAGCCTCTTCCTCTCATTAGCCCCCAGCCTCTCATCAGCCCACCAGCCTCTTCCTCTAAGCAGCCCCCAGCCTTTCATCTGCCCCAGCCTCTCATCAGCCCCCAGCACTCTTATTAGCCCCCAGCCTCTTCCTCTCAGCAGCCCCCAGCCTCTCATCAGCCCCCAGCCTCTCAGCAGCTCCACCAGCCTCTTCCTCTCAGCAGCCCCCAGCCTCTTCCTCTCAGCACCCCCCCTGCCTCTTCCTCTCAGCAGCCCCCCAGCCTCTTCCTCTCATCAGCCCCCCCAGCCTCTTCCTCTCAGCAGCCCTCCAGCCTCTTCCTCTCATAAGCCCCCAGCCACTCAGCAGCCCCCCCCCCAGCCTCTTCCTCTCATCAGCCCCCAGCCTCTCAGCAGCCCTCCCAGCCTTTTCCTCTCAGCAGCCCCCCCAGCCTCTCATTAGCCCCCCCAGCCTCTTCCTCTAAGCAGCCCCCCCAGCCTCTTCCTCTCATCAGCCCCCAGCCTCTTCCTCTCAGCAGCCCCCCAGCCTCTCATCAGCTCCCCCAGCCTCAAACCCCCCCTCAGTATTAAAGTCATTGGTCCCACTCCCCTTCCATCATTGGTGGCAGTGGCCACAGGGTCCCCCTCCCCCATTGGTGGCAGTGCGCCCTCCCTGTCCCCCCTTCATTGGTGGCAGTGATCGGAGTCCCAACAGTGTAATGCTGGGGCTCTAATTGGTTACCATGGCAGCCAGGACGCTACTGAAATCCTGGCTGCCATGGTCAGTTAGTGAGCAGCATTATACTCACGTGCGCCGTGGCAGCCCTTTGTCTGTGTGGCGCATTACTAATGCTATAAGCAATGCGCCGCACAGACAGAAGAAGGAGAGCCCGGCGGCCACGGCGCACATGAGTATAATGCTGCTTACTAACTGACCATGGCAGCCAGGACTTCAGTAGCGTCCTGGCTGCCATGGTAACCAATTGGAGCCCCAGCATTACACTGCTGGGACTCCGATCACTGCCACCAATGAAGGGGGGACGGGGAGGGCGCACTGCAACCAATGATTTATACTGGGGAGGGAGGAGGGGTTGAGGGCGCAGTTCTCCTTTAATCAACCAAATTGCTTTATAAAATTACAAAGGACATAATGGCAGTTATATTCTTGTACATAGGGGCAGTATTATAGTAGTTATATTCTTGTACATAGGGGCAGTATTATAGTAGTTATATTCTTGTACATAGGAGCAGTATTATAGTAGTTATATTCTTGTACATAGGGGCAGTATTATAGTAGTTATATTCTTGTACATAGGAGCAGTATTATAGTAGTTATATTCTTCTACATAGGAGCAGTATTATAGTAGTTATAAGCTTGTACATAGGAGCAGTATTATAGCAGTTATATTATTGTACATAGGAGTCAGTATTATAGTAGCTATATTCTTGTACATAGGAGCAGTATTATAGTAGTAGTTATATTCTTGTACATAGGAGTAGTATTATAGTAGTTATAGTCTTGTATATAAGAGCAGTATTATAGTAGTTATATTCTTGTATATAGGAGGCAGTATTATAGTAGTTATATTCTTGTACATAGGAGGCAGTAATATAGTAGTTATATTCTTGTACATAGGAGGCAGTAATATAGTAGTTATATTATTGTACATAGGAGGCAGTATTATAGTAGTTATATTCTTGTACATAGAAGGCAGTATTATAGTAGTTATATAATTGTACATAGGAGGCAGTATTATAGTAGTTATATTCTTGTACATAGAAGCAGTATTATAGTAGTTATATTCTTGTACATAGAAGCAGTATTATAGTAGTTATATTCTTGTACATAGGAAGCAGTATCATAGTAGTTATATTCTTGTACACAGGAGGCAATATTATAGTAGTTATATTCTTGTACATAGGGGGCAGTATTATAGTAGTTATATTCTTGTACATAGGAGAAGTATTATAGTAGTTATATTCTTGTACATAGGAGCAGTATTATAGTAGTCATATTCTTGTATATAGGAGGCAGTATTATACTAGTTATATTCTTGTACATAGGAGCAGTATTATATTAGTTATATTCTTGTACTTAGGAGGCAGTAATATAGTAGTTATATTCTTGAACATAGGAGGCAGTATTATAGTAGTTATATTCTTGTACATAGGAGCAGTATTATAGTAGGTATATTCTTGTACATAGGAGCAGTATTATAGTAGTTATATTCTTGTACATAGGAGGCAGTATTATAGCAGTTATATTCTTGTACATAGGGGGCAGTATTATAGTAGTTATATTCTTGTACATAGGAGCAGTATTATAGTAGTTATATTCTTGTACATAGCAGGCAGTATTATAGTAGTTATTTTCTTGCACATACTGTAGGAGGCAGTATAATAGCACTTGTGTTGTACAGTATATGGGTGCGATTGTATTGCTGTTATATCTGTCCCTGAGAAAAAAAATTTGAACCATAAAATGTACATTAAGGACATTAGTTTAATCTGCATTATTGCTGTATTTATATTGTGTGCAGAATAAAATGTTAATGTTCTTATAAATCTTTGCAGCTCTGATACCAGACAGCGGGTCAGCATCAGGCTATGATATCTAAGATCACACATTTACAGCCTTTCAACAATTCCTAACCTCGTGTAACAGAAAATGTAAATATTCCTGACACAGTCCACTCTCTATAACCTCTTACTCGATTCTATTCGTTTCTTAGTTTCCTCATCCTATGGGGTTGATGCCGCCCCATCCTTTTTACAAGCTGGAAATCGCCTTCATGTTTGCTGGAACTGAGCCATTCACAATAATGAAAGAGGAGATGCATCAAAAACGGTAAAAGTCGCACTCTGCAAATGTCTAAATATTTTCAACAGCGCAATCAAAAGGTTTCTTATTAAAACCAATAACATTATGAAATTTGCGTGTGAGTGACTACAATTCAAATATCTTCCTAGAAATAAGAAGCTACATTAATCATAAAGTAACAATAAATGTATGGGCCCTGATATATACAGTACAATGGTGGGTGGCCCAGATGCTGCAGATCTCCACATTCCCAGCCACAAGATAAGTATCCAGGGCTCATACAGGAAAAAAGAGACATTAAAGTCAATTGCTGCTTGAAAGAGATACAAATTAGGGTGTCTACAGCACTTAAAGAACGACTCTGTAACAATTGTCTCAGAATTTTACTCTACTCCTTCCACATGTATTCTGTAAATGTCGCTTTTACAAAGGCTGGACCCTGCTGCAAAGCATTAATAGGATGTGTCAATACGATGATCGCTGCTTTTGTATGTATAGATTATTTAGTCGCGGATAGTACTGTTTCCCTATAAATGATGTAAGCACAGATATTACTGCCTCTCTGTAAAATATTTGGGCACAGATAGTTGCTGCCCCCCTATGAATGATGAAAGCACAGATATTACCTTCTTATTGCTGTTCCCAGAAGAGATGTAGACACAGATAGTACTGCCTCCCTGTCTCTCTCTATAAATTATGTAGGTACAGATAGTAATGCCTCCCTTTCTCTCTCTATAAATTATGTAGGTACAGATAGTACTGCCTCCCTGTCTCTCTCTATAAATTATAGAGGTACAGATAGTACTGCCTCGCTGTCTCTCCCTGTAAATGCTGTAGGTACAGATAGTACTGCCTCCCTGTCTCTCTCTATAAATGATGTAGGTACAGATAGTACTGCCTCGCTGGCTCTCCCTGTAAATGCTGTAGGTACAGATAGTACTGCCTCCCTGTCTCTCTCTATAAATGATGTAGGTACAGATAGTACTGCCTTCCTGTCTCTCTCTATAAATGATGTAGGTACAGATAGTACTGCCTTCCTGTCTCTCTCTATAAATGATGTAGGTACAGATAGTACTGCCTCACTGTCTCTCCCTGTAAATTATGTAGGTACAGATAGTACTGCCTCCCTGTCTCTCTCTATAAATGATGTAAGTACAGATAGAATTGCCTCCCTGTCTCTCTCTATAAATGATGTAGGTACAGATAGTACTGCCTTCCTGTCTCTCTCTATAAATAATGTAGGTACAGATAGTACTGCCTCCCTGTCTCTCTCTATAAATGATGTAGGTACAGATAGTACTGTCTCCTTGTCTCTCTATAAATGATGTAGGTACAGATAGTACTGCCTTCCTGTCTCTCTATAAATGATGTAGGTACAGATAGTACTGTATTTCTGTCTCTCTCTATATAAATATGTAGGGTACAGAAAGTACTGCCTCCCTGTCTCTCTCCATAAATGATGTAGGTACAGATAGTACTGCCTTCCTGTCTCTCTCTATAAATGATGTAGGTACAGATAGTACTGCCTTCCTGTCTCTCTCTATAAATGATGTAGGGTACAGATAGTACTGCCTCCCTGTCTCTCTCTATAAATGATGTAGGTACAGATAGTACTGTATTTCTGTCTCTCTCTCTATAAATGATGTAGGGTACAGCAAGTACTGCCTCCCTGTCTCTCTCTATAAATGATGTAGGTACAGATATTACTGCCTTCCTGTCTCTCTCTATAAATTATGTAGGTAGAGATAGTACTGCCTCCCTGTCTCTCTCTATAAATTATGTAGGTAGAGATAGTACTGCCTCCCTGTCTCTCTCTCTAAATTATGTCGGTACAGATAGTACTGCCTCCTTGTCTCTCTATAAATGATGTAGGTGTAGATAGTACTGCCTTCCTGTAAAAGATGTGTACAGATGGTACTGACTCCGTGGAAAAAATGTTGGCACAGTTAGTACCACTACCCTATGAATGATGTAAGCACAGGTATTACTGCCTCCCTGTTACTCCCAGTAAAAGATGCCAGCAGAGATAGTACTGTCCTGTAAACAATGTAGGTACAGATAGTACACCCTGTAAAAGATGTGGGTGTAGATAGTACTGACCCCTGCCTTTCACTGTAAAAGTTGTGAGCACAAACAGTACTGCCTCCTTGTCTTTTAATGTAAATTAGATCCCTTTTACATGGGCCAATAGAGCAGGGAATGTCATTCTCAATCACTGCCTGCTCAGTAGCTGCATTTCATCGCTGCTGTATGAGGATGAATGATCGTTACTATGATAGTTTGTCCCCATACAGTTTGTCTGATGCCTGCATTTTACTATTTATGCAAACGATGTTGTGCTGCATAAACAATTAGATTAGGTGTCAGGTGATGGGCAGTACATTTACACAGGCCAATTATCGGGAATCAGCATTCAAATCAACATTCAATCTTCAACCATACAAACCTCCCTCTGGTCTGTATAACCCGAATGGTCAGTCTTGTTGTGTGCAATCACATATGATTAGGCTGAAGTGGAAAGAAAAGGCTCCTGGTGCACTGGCTTACATACAGGGGTCGCAGTTGCGACCGGGCCCGGCATACCAGGGGGCCCGGCCGCCTGTGGACCCTAGCCCCTGCAGTAGTGCTCAGAGACGGCTCTTCCATTAGCCCACTTATGCCGCCGCCTAAAGCCTCGTGCTGGTGGGGGCCTCGCTCCAGTGGCATTGCGAGGGTGGTGCGGCGGGTGCGGGCGGCACCCGGTGACACCAGTCTAATGGGGTGTCACCCGCGGGGCCGGACCCAAGTTCCCAACACCACTTGCACCCTTCCCTTGTACTTGTGTCGCTTATCTGATCCTGTACTTGCCGGCTGCGCGGGCATGAGTTCAGTCACTTCGGCGCACAATCCTGCGAGACCCGTGACCTCCCGCAGTGGTCTTGCATGCACATACGTCGCAGGACGGGATTGCATACCGAAGACACTGAACTTAACTGAACTCATGCTTGCACAGCCGGCAAGTACGGACTGTACAGGATCAGCGACACAAGTATGGGGGGGGGGGTAAACTACATAATGGACGGCAGTCAGGGGGCAAAATTAACTTGTGTGGGGGAAAAATTACTTAGTGTGGGGGGCAAATTACTTAGTGGGGTGGCAGTGTGGCAGGCAAACTACATAATGGAGGGCAGTGTGGGGGCAAAATTACTTAGTGTGGGGGCAAACTAGTTAGTGGGGGCGAATTACATAATGTGAGGCAGTGTGGGGGGCATATTACTTGATGTGGGGCAGTGTGGGGGGCATATTACTTGATGTGGGGCAGTGTGGGGGGCATATTACTTGATGTGGGGCAGTGTGGGGGGCATATTACTTGATGTGGGGCAGTTTGGGGGAATTACTTAATGTGAGGCAGTGTGAGGGGCATATTACTTAATGTGGGGCAGTGTAGGGGACAGTATTACTAATGAGGGCATTTTAGAAGGGAATTACTATTGGTGGGACTATGAGGAGCAATATTACTATGGGGGCACTATTATTTCTTCAGGATAGTATTTGTAGTATTGGGGGGCACAGCGAGCAGCAGGATAACACTGGGGGGGCTCCAGGTTGGGGGATGATAGAAAAGTGCGGACACTAAGATGTCCGTATGTCACACTCTGCAGAGACGAGGCGCGGCTGAAAGAAGTGTCTGGACCAAATTGAGAAGATGATAATAGAGAAGATCTACATCAGAGGAGACGTCACCCGGAGGCCCTGGATGTGAGAGATACGTGCTGCTGTATAGCAAGTACAGCAAAATGCGGGGGGAATGGGGGACTTAGAGAATTGGGCCATATTCATTGGGGCTGTATATATAGTGTATTTATGCATGTGTACCATGTATATGGTGTATTTATGTGTATGTGTATTGGATATATATGGTGTATGTGTCGTGACGCCGCGCGTCCACCGTTGAGTAGGCAACCTGTTCTTAAAAATTTGACCACCCCCTGTTCCCGCTTTGTTATTTGTGCTCTGCCTGCTGTGATATGTGTGATATTACCTGTACTTCTTAATCTCAACCAGCCTTGACTTCACACATGTATGACATTCATGTACAGGGATTGCTATAATTCTGTGGCCATATAAATGCAAGCCTAAAACGTCCTGATACGGTGTGGGTGTAGGCAAGTCACAAATAAAATGACACAGAGGCCGTGGGAGCGGAATAACAGTCATCAAGATGTGGTGCACATCAGTCTTCCCTATCCAAGATTTGTCTTCTGATTTGGCTCTGTACTGTCCTGGTTTTGACCCACTCCGTCCATTTATTTTTCTCCTTATTCTTATCTGACATTCTAGGTGCCTGTCTGTCATTACGTCTTTTACTCTCTATAGGCCCCTGCACCTAGTCAGGAAGGGATCGCTGTCCAGTTGTGAAACGTCATTTAGGACGGTCCATGCAAGGGTGCGGGTGGAGTTTTTGGCTTCACTGTTCCCTATTGCGACAATGGGTATAAGAGATCTATTGAGGATGTTTTAATGGTTGCCACATGGAGCGTCACTCAACTTTTCCACAACTGTGGGTGCTTTAACTGCAGCTTTCCCAAACACTGACTAGCAACTAATAAATAGCTAAGCAGAGAATTTAAAAAAAATTGCCAATGTCTCAGGGGCTTTACCAGGCTTTCACAATCTAAGGGGAAGGCTCCTTATTTAGACACGACACTTTGATATTAGCAGAAATTCCAGGATGGTAACGCTTTGCTCCGTACACTTCAAGTTTATTTATTCACTCATCCATCTCTCACGTGTGGGTCGAAGGATCTGCTACAAATCAGAATTCTTTATTTGTGTTGCGGGTACCGCCGCCTGTCACCGCATGTGATCTACAGTCAGGAAACATTGATAAATGGCTCGTACGGATGGCGGTACATAAATCATCGCCGCTCACCCTCGTCTCTATTAGGATTATTCAGGAATATTGCCGTCCAGGTACAGAGGCCGTTAAACAAATACCAGATGTGACATTAAATGACCCAGGCAGGAAATCACAGGTGAGAAGGAAAATGATGGCTTCCTTCAAATGAAGGACAAAACAAACTGTGCATGGAGTTCCGGTATTTGGGTGTTTTTCTTTTTTTTTTGGTCTTCCAAGCTCAAAAGCAAAACTTTGGTTTAAAGCAATTATCTCATGTGACCAATAAGTCCAGTGACTGTCTGCAGAGATCACAGAGGTAGAAGAATCAAATCCGGGCAGCACCAGAGTGCACTGGAATGGAGGGGGAGCAGACAGTAGCATACTTCCTCCTCCTATTATAAAAAAAAAATGTCGACTACACAGTATATGCTGTTCTTTTCCCAAGAAGTTTCGGTATAGCAGAAGTAAAGCAGGTTACATTTCCGAAAGGTGCAAGTCCCACCTCTGGGACTTGCTCCTATCTCAAGACTGAGGTCCAGCAGTGAATGGAGAGCAAGTGGCATATGTGCAGTTTTCTCTATTCACTTCCATTGGTCTTTCGAAAACAGACAAGCTTTTTCGGGATGAGTTATATTTCTTAACGACATTGGAGGTGCTTTCAAAATGACACATTACCATATTTTTCAGACTATAAGACGCACCTAGGAAATAAACGAGAAGAAAATATTTTTCATCAGACCTCAGATCAGACCCCCATCCCTCCTCAGATCTCAGATCAGACCCCTAAGCTTCATCAGACCTCGGATCAGATCCTCAAGCTCCATCAGACCCCCATGCTCCATCAGACCTCAGATCAGGCTCCCCAAACTCCATCAGATCTCTGTATCAAACTCCTATGCCTTCTTAGACCCCCAAGTTTTATAAAAGAAAAAAAAAATTACTTATCTCTCCTGCTCCAGATTACGCTGACACTCACCACTGCCTGGTCTTCTGCCGGCCTAATGTTTCATTGTGACCTGATGTCGCACAGTGCCAGGTCATAGTGGGTGCCTACATGCACTACATCCTGATGCTGTACAGGGTCACAACATGTGCAGTGGGGCGCCCAAAAGAAGACCAGGGAGCGGTCAGTACAGCAATCACAGGGCTACACTCACTGAGCCCCCTGCATTCTGATGACCACTTCCATAATCGAAGAGGTCATTAGCATTTGCACTATAAAACGCACTGCCATTACCCCCAGGTCCCCTCCCACTGCTTTTGATGGTTAAAAAATGTGAGTCTTATAGTCCAAAAAATACTTTATTTTTCCAGGTTATTATAACTATGGAGATATAAAATCTATATATATATTTTTATGTTTCAGTATTAGAAAAAAAGAGGGGTTGCCACATTCTGACAAACAAAACTTCATTTTTGTGTCAATGGTCCTGTGTGAGGGCTTGTTTTTGTTGGGAGAGCTGCAGTTTTTGTTGGTACCATACTGGGGTACAATGTACATAGATTGTAATAGCTTTAAATCCCATTATTTTGAGCGATAAGATGACAAAAAACACAATTCCTAAACCTTTTTTACAGTTTTCACTGTGTGGGATAAATAATGCGATATTACAATAGCTCGGAGTTTTACAGATACTGTCTTAGGCTACTTTCACACTAGTGTTTTTTGCGGATCCATCATAGATCTGCAAAAATGCTTCTGGTACAATAATACAACCGCATGCATCCGTCATGAACGGATCCAGTTGCATTATGTCTTCTATAGCCATGACGGATCTGTCTTGAACACCATTGAAAGTCAATGGGAGACGGATCCATTTTCTATTGTGCCAGATTGTGTCAGAGAAAACGGCTCCGTCCTGGCACACAATGTAAGTCAATGGGGACGGATCCGTTTTCTATTGTGCCAGATTGTGTCAGAGAAAACGTCTCCGTCCTGGCACACAATGTAAGTCAATGGGGACGGATCCGTTTTCTATTGTGCCAGAGAAAACGGCTCCGTCCTGGCACACAATGTAAGTCAATGGGGACGGATCAGTTTTGGCTATAGAAGATATAATGCAACCGGATCCGTTCATGACGGATGCATACGGCGGGCAGCGTTTTGGAGTGAGCCCTGAACAGATCTCACAAACAGAAAGCCAAAACGCGAGTGTGAAAGTAGCCTTAGCAATTATGTTTTTTTTATTGTTTATATTTTGTATATAATACAGTGGGAAATGGTGGATTTTTTTTTTTTATATATATATATTTTACAAAATGTATTAAACTAGGAGACTTTACTATGCAGTTGCTTCAGTAACTACTGCAGTGTATTGTGCCTGCGGCATCATCCAAATTACTATCACCCCTGGATGCCAGGAATACTGATTGGCAACCCTCAACTGAGTTGCTGGGGGAAGCATCGCTCGCTCAGGTCCCGATCGCTCAGGTGACTATTGCCTGCGGCATCATTATTATTTGCAATCCTGGATGTTGCAGGCTTGTGGCAGCTGTGTAGCACTCCCTCAGAAGAGAATGCTAAATCAGATACAGAACTAATTCTTCTCACAGTTGAGGGTTTGCTACCCTTGTATCCAGTCTAGATAATCAGATGATCCGTCCGTGCTGAGGTTCTCCTTTGTGCACTTCTTGCTGTCATTCCAGTTGGTCGTGGCTTCTCCCAATCACTGGGACATGCAACGCTGAACAGTGCTGACGTCTCACTCTCAGCCTAGGCACATAGCGATCTGCCAGAGCAATAAACCAAGGTCTGTCAGCTCAAGGATTCTGTCCTCAGTTTGTGAGAAACTGACTGATACGGAATACATATGGAGTCATTTCCATTTTTTGCAGCGCCCTTGAAATGAATGGTTCCGCATACGGGCGCAAAATCGGGATGGACAAAAAATACGTTATATAATTGGCACATCGACGATCAGGGGGCATCGCACAATCATCCCACACAATGTGATCTGATTTTTGAGGTTTCATGTGGCTAATAAACTTTGCTTTCAATCTGGCTTTTATGCCCCTCCCACACACCACCGACTGGAGCTAGTTGCTTGAAAATGTCATTATCTGCAGATCTTCCTTGATTTGTAGAACCTTACAGCTTGTCCTTCTTGGTGTTGCAATTTCAATGTTGAGGTGTGTATATCTCAGGATCGGTACAAGATAAGAAAAGCATTTACAAAGTGACTTCACTTTTGTGTAATCTTTAAAGGGCTTCTGTCACCCCCCAAAAGCCTTTTTTTTTCTCGCGCCTGCGCCATACCGTTCTTCAGTCGGCGCAGGCGCACTGAGAGGAGTACTCTCGCTCGGTCGCTCCTTCCTCAGTGCGCCTGCGTCTTCTCTTCCGGGTGCAGCTGTGACGTCATTGGCGCCGACTGAAGAACGGTATGGCGCAGGCGCGAGATTTTAAACGGAGACAGGGCCAGCTGGAGGAGGAGAGCGCTTGCTGGCCCTGTCAATCAACCACAGGAGGGGCGTTTTTTTACAAGCGGGATGCAGCGGCTACCAGCAAGTAAACGCCCTACTTGCTGGTAGAAAGGTAATTTGCATAATATAAAATAACGTTTTATAGCAAAATTAACCTGCTAAAACGGTTAACAAGAATTTGTTTAGAATAATCGCCCTATAAGCTTTTTAGTGAGGCAAAAAAAAAAAATGCTTTTGGGGGGTGACAGAAGCCCTTTAACTGTACCGTGATAGGAGTTTTGATTAAGAGTGGAGTTATCCTTTAGTTTATCAGCTATGGGGATTGTAGATTAGCAGCGAGCAGGCTGTAGTCACACACCAGAGACTGCGGTCACCATAGCTGCGCTTGTATATCTCGCTGTCAATCCCCCGTGGAGCGCACAAGATACTCTGCATACTTCACCATGACAAAGCAGTGATAGTCCGATCCAGGAAAATATTCCTCAAAGCACAGACATGCCAGCGAGCGTCAGTGACATCTGCACAAGACATTAGATGGGAAGCTGCACATTTTCTCCCAGAATGTATTCATTTTTAATTCCTGCAGTATATCTTCTTATAATGCCAGAAGAGGGGGCGCTATAAGGCTCCGTTCCCATCTGCCTTGTAGCTTTAGTTACACATAGAAGCCACAACGATTTGCCGGACAGATGCCCACCGTGCCAGACTAACCCCACCGCCTTACAACTGGCTGCGTGCAGCACTATTTTTTCCATCAGACGCACTCCTAATGCTCAGGTGCAGGCCTGGATCCCAGTTTTGGGAAAAAAAATAGTTGGATGCAACTATCCCGGCATTGGAAAAATGAAACACTTTTCAGATTCAATCTTGATATCTGGATTTGGGAAAACTTTCCTGGCCTTCTTCGTTCCTTGTCTTTTTTTATATTTTGCTCTGGTTTGCTGGGTTTTTTTAAGAATTTTCCCATAGAGAGCTGAAAAGGAAAAAAATCACCACCCAAAAAAAATCCCCCCCCCCCCCCACAAAAAAAATACAATTCTGAATAGTAAGCTTCTTTCCAGGACAGGTATTTTATCTGAGGGCTTTTTTGGTCAAAATTGGATTTGAATCAATCATTTTTTTCCCAACAAAAAAAAAGCCTATTTAAGTTTGATTAAAAAATAAATTTAATATTTTTTAAAAGGGGTTTTCCAGAAGCTCAGTACTGATTGCCTGTCCTAAGGATAGGTCAACAATATCTGATTGGTGGGAGTCCAAATACCAGCACTCCCACAATCAACGGTTTAAAAGGCCAATGTTGGTGGACGCTGCGGTCTCTTTCTAGGCCAGTGACGATACGTTCATGGGTGACATGGCCTCGGCGCAGCTCAATCCCATTCAAGTGAATGGGCGTTGCCTGCAATACCAAGCATAACCATTATACAATGTACGGCGCTGTGCTTGGTAGCCTGTGAGGAGGCCGCCGCGCTCACCAGAGCTCCACAGACTCTTCAGACAGCAGATCGACAGGGTCAGACCCCCACAGAGGAAAATTAATCATGATATTTCGTGAAGGATGGTGCCTTGCAGCACTGGGGTCTTAGGTTCAAATCCAGCCAAGGACAACATCTGCATGGAGCTTGTCCCATGGCGACAGCTTGATGGTAATGCCTGTAAAGCGCTGCGGAATATAGTAGTGCTATATAAGTGAGGAAAATAAATAAAAATAGGACATTTAGTCTACATGCACAAGAAAGTTATTTAATTCCGCATCCGAGCCGCATTTTTTGAGGCTCGGGTGTGGACCCATTCACTTCAACGGGGCCACAAAAGATGCGGACAACACTCCATGTACTATCCGCATCCGTTGCTCCAGTCTGTGGCCCCGCAAAAAAATAGAACATGTCCTATTCTTGTCCGCTTTGTGGACAAGGAAAGGCATTGTTACAATGGATCCGCAAAAAAAAGGATGCCATACGGACAGCATCAGTTGTTTTGGCGGATCCGCAATTTGCGGACAGCAAAACACAAACGTTCGTGTGCATGCAGGCTTATACTGCAGAAAACCCCTTTAAATATTAATACTTTGTACCACTGCAGTTGTAACAACCTGTAGAATAAAACATAGTAGACAAAAAAGGTGGAAACATAAAAATTAATCCTTAAAGGGCGTCTGTCAGCAGTTCTGTCCCTATGACACCGGCTGACCTGTTACATGTGCGCTTGGCAGCTGAAGACATCTATGTTGGTCCCATGTTCCTATGCGCCCGCATCGCTGAGAAAACTGAGGTTTTATTACATGCAAATGAACCTCTAGGAGCAACGGGGGCGTTACCATTACACCTAGAGGCTCTGCTCTCTCTACAACTGCCACGCCCTCTGCACTTTGATTGACAGGGACAGGTGTGATGATATTTTCATTGCCTGGCCCTGTCAATCAAAGTGCAGAGGACAGGGCAGTTGAAGAGAGAGCTGAGCTTCTAGGTGTGACCCTAGGTACACACCTAAGCGTTTTACAGCGCCTTCAAACGCGCTGTAAAACGCACAACATGTGAAAAGCCATGCTTCCCTATGGGCATGGTTCACATTTGGGCATTGTACAGCGCGTTTGAACGCGCTGTAAAACGGCCAATGCCCAAACAAGTACATGAGCTTCTTTGGGGCGTTTTAACGCGCCTATGGACAATGATGCCATAGGGGAGAATCACTGAATCGCGCGTATGACGCGCGTTTGTAAGTTAACAAAACGCGATTCAGAAACGCCTAGGTGTGTTCCCAGCCTAATGGTAACGCCCCCATTGCTCCTAGAGGCTCATCTGCGTATATTACACATTTTTCTCAGCAATGCGGACACATATGAACATGGGACCAACACAGATGTCTTCAGCTGCCAAGCGCACATGATACAGGTCAGCCAGTGCCATAGGTACAAAACTGCTGAGAGACGCCCTTTAAGGATTAATTTTTATGTTTGCCTTTTTTGCATTTTTTTATTTTTCATTGGTTGAATCTGTAGTCAAGGTAGTTGTATGAAGGTTTGTTTTTGCATAATGGGTTGAAGTTTTTATTAGTACTATGTTAAGGTACATATAATTTAAAGGGGTTGTTCATCCCTTGGGGGACTTTCAGGAAGACCCCACCAGCGTGGCAGACCTGTGGAGGAAATCCTACTTACCTGATCCCTGCCGCTGGGTTCGGGCTCCTCCGCTCCCCCTGAGCCACTGCAGATCTCTGGTCTCCCCACGTCAACATACTGCTTGACGCAGGTCACATGGCCGCTGTAGCCAATGACTAGCTGCAATGGTGCCTCGTCCCCCATGCATCACGGGACACATCATCACGCAGAGAAAGCAAAGGAGTCAGAAACAAAAGGCAGGATTTAGGTCAGTATGAGTCGATCTACAAAAGATCCCCGGGGGTGAACAACCCCTTTAACCCCCTCAGCCCCCCAGCTTAAACACCCTTAATGACCAGGCCACTTTTTACAATTCTGCACTGCGCTACTTTCACCCTTTATTGCTCCGTCATGCAACTTACCACCCAAATGAATTTTACCTCCTTTTCTTCTCACTAATAGAGCTTTCATTTGGTGGTATTTCATTGCTGCTGACATTTTTACTTTTTTGCTATTAATCAAAAATGACCGAAATTTTTGCAAAAAATGACATTTTTCACTTTCTGTTGTAAAATTTTTCAAAAAAACTACATTTCTATATAAATTTTTCTCTAAATTTATTGTTCTACATGTCTTTGATAAAAAATCCAATAAGCGTATATTTATTGGTTTGGGTAAAAGTTATAGCGTTTACAAACTATGGTGCAAAAAGTGAATTTCGGCATTTTGAAGCAGCTCTGACTTTCTGAGCGCCTGTCATGTTTCTTCAGGTGCTAGAATGTCAGGATAGTATAAATACCCCCAAATCACACCATTTTAGAAAGAAGACACCCCAAAGTATTCGCAGGAGGGGCTTGGTGAGTTCATGTATCATTTCATTTTTTCACAAGTTAGCGGAAAATGACACTTTCTGAGAAAAAAAAAGTTTCAATTTCTGATAACTTCTGGCAAAAAAATAAAAATCTCAGACGGACTCACTATGCCCCTCAGTGAATACCTTGGGGTGTCTACTTTCCGAAATGGGGTCATTTGTGGGGTGTGTTTACTGTTCTGGCATTTTGGGCGGGCTAAATTAGAGCTGCCATGTAAAACCTAAAGGTACTCGTTGAATTTGAGCTCTTTGCGCATCCAGGCTGCAAAAAGTGCACTCATGTGGTATCGCCGCACTCAGGAGAAGTAGGGCGATGTGTTTTGGGGTGTATTTTTACATATACCCATGTTGGGTGAGAGAAATATCTCTGTAAATTGTCAACTTTGTATAAAAATTTTTAAAAGTTGTCGTTACAGAGATATTTTTCACACAAAGTATGGGTATATATAAAAATACACCCCAAAACACATTGCCCTACTTCTCCTGAGTACGGCGATACCACATGTGTGACACTTTTTGCAGCCTGGGTGCAAAGGGCCCTAAAACCAATGAGTACCTTTAGGATTTCACAGGGCATTTTTACGCATTTGGATTCCAGACTTCTTCTCACGCTTTAGGGGCCCCTAAAATGCCAGGACAGTATAAATACCCCACATGTGACCCCATTTTGGAAAGAAGACACCCCAAGGTATTCTGTGAGGGGTATGGCGAGTTCATGTAAAATTTTATTTTTTGTCACAAGTTAGTGGAATATGAGACTTTGTAAAAAAAAAAAAAAAAAAAAACAATTTCCGCTGACTTGTGCCAAAAATAAAAATTCTGTGGACTCACCATGCCCTCACAGAATACCTTGGGGTGTCTTCTTTCTAAAATGGGGTCACATGTGGGGTATTTATACTGCTCTGGCATTTGAGGGTCTCCGCAGTCATTACACGTATGGCCAGCATTAGGAGTTTCTGCGATTCTCCTTATATTGAGCATACGGGAATGAGATTTTTTTCTCCGCTCAGCCTCTGCGCTGAAAAAAAAAAAAATGAACGGCACAGATTTTTTTCATTCGCATCGGTCAATGTGGATGAAAAAATCTCTGCCAAAATCAGTGACTGCGGTGCGGTGGGCTGGGCGCTAACTACCTAACAAGTAGCTAACTAACTGGCGGTGATAAGAGACCCTTATGCCCCATTCACACGTCCACAATTCTGTTTATGGAACGGAATTGCGGACCCATTCATTTCTATGGGGACAGACTTTGTCCCGCTCGGATCCGGAATTACGGATCCGCGCTTACGGGTCTGCACTTCCGTTCCGCAAAAATATAGAACATGTCCTATTCTTGTCCGCAATTGCGGACAAGAAAAAGCATTTTCTATATAGTTCTGGCAATGTGCGGATCTGCAAAATGCGGAAAGCACATTGCCGGTGTCCGTGTTTTGAGGATCTCGGATCGGATCCGTGATCGATCCGCGGATCCGTGAATCCACGGATCCGCAAAACACATATGGACGTCTGAATGGAGCCTTACAAGGGGTGTGATCAATGACAGGGGGTGATCAGGGGTCTAGATGGGGTGATCAAGGGGTTAATAGGTGAGGGGTGGGGGGTTAGTGTAGTGTTTGGTGCAACTTTACTGTAGTTACCTGGTCCTCTGGTGGTCGATCCCAGCAAATGGGACCAGAGGACCAGGTAGCAGGTATATCAGACGCTGTTCATAAAACAGCGTCTGATATAGCTGTTTGATGCGATTTTATTCGCATCTACAGCCTGCCAGCGATGGATCATCGCTGGCAGGCTGTAGCCTAACTGCTGTGCCGCGCTTCCCTGTGAACGCGCGCGCGTTCACAGGAAATCTCGCCTCTCGCGAGATGACGCGCCGATGCGTCGTATCAGAGCTACAGGGCCGCCCGCAGGACGCATCCCTGCGTTAGGCGGTCCTGTAGCGGTTAAATTATACATACCTGAAAGTAGTACTAATGAATAGTGTTAAGCGAACTTGTTTTTTAAGTTTTGCGTCCAAAGTTCGGGTTATCGAAGAATCCGTGGTAGCGGAATCCATAACGGGATTCTTCGTTAACCCGAACTTTGGACGCAGAACTTAAAACACAAGTTCGCTCAACACTACTAAAGAAAACTTCAACCCATCACGCAAAAAAAAAAAAAGCCATCATCCCACTATAGGGATGAGCGAATCGACTTCGAATGAAACATCCAAAGTCGATTCGCATTAAAATCCATTAAAATACTCTACGGAGCGAGCGCCATGTAGAATGTATTGGCTCCGATGAGCCAAAGTCATTAATTCGCTTAGTCTCGCAAGACTTCAGGTAATAATTTCAAAAATTTATTTCTACTGTAAAAAACCTTTTACCGAACTCGGATTCGGTTTCAAGGTACCATTTGGAAGTAGTGTTGAGCGAACTTGTATTTTAAGTTCGGTGTCCAAAGTTCGGGTTCGGGTTATCCAAGCATCCCGTTATGGATTCCGCTACCACGGACCATAACGGCATTTGGAATCCATAAGGGGATTCTTCAATGAACCCGAACCTTGGACAACACTAGGACCTGGGGTGATGTCACTGTCATGTGATCAGTGCAGGGGGCGTGGCTCAGCACTGGATTGGATAAGAGGTGATCCAGTGCTGAACCACGCCCCCTGCACTGATCACATGACGGTGACATCACCCCAGGTCCTTAGTCTTGTCCAAGGTTCGGGTTCATTGAAGAATCCCCTTATGGATTCCAAATGCCGTTATGGTCCGTGGTAGCGGAATCCATAACAGGATGCTACGATAACCTGAACCCGAACTTTGGACGCCGAACTTAAAATACAAGTTCGCTTAACACTATTTGGAAGTCAATTCGCTCGTCCCTAAACACTATAACAACAAAAAAATATTGGGGCACATTTACTGAAGTGTTTGCGCCTGTTTTTAGTCTAAAAAAATGCTGCCAATTTTTTTGTCGCATTTATTACTTAAATTACACCTGTTTTGGGGGGTTTTGTGCCTCATTTGACTATTTAGATTTTTTTTTACACTAATTCAGATGTTTTCTAACTTTTTTTCCTGCGCCTGAATTTGTCAGAAAAACAGTCACATTTCTACTCCATTCCAGGGCTGACAAGCTTTTCTTTATCTGTTTTCTGTGGTGAAATCTTGCCTTAAAAGTTGCACTTTCTGAGAGATATGCGACTTTTCTACGCAAAGATGCGACCAGTTTTCATGAATATGAA